>JACXGJ010004343.1:0-46049 GCA_016801105.1 Esox niger
AGAAGATTCACAGAGGAGGGAAACTTACAATTGCCCCCCCTTAAATACTCTCTCATAATTGGGTTCACCTGTGTATGTAGGTCAAGGGTCACTGAGCTTCCCAAACCAATTTTGAGTTCCAATAATTGGTTCTAAAGATTTTGAAATCAGTAAAATGACAACAGTGCCCAAATTTATGCACATGCCTAATTTCGTTCGAACAATTATTGCACACTTCCTATAAATGGTATAAACTTTGTTTCACTTCTCAAATATCACTGTGTTTGTCTCCTATATGATATATTTAACTGATTTTTTTTATCCTAAGGACCAACAATTTATGAAGGAAAATCATGGAAATTAACAAGGTTGCCCAAACTTTTGCAGACCACTGTAACTAGCATGATGTGTTGATTGGCTTTACAAATAAGACATAAGCATTGAGCAGCCAAATACTGAGATGACGATTTTGTTTTCAGTTTTAGTGAAATGCAGAAATAGTCAGAAGACATGTTTATATAAAGACAAGATTCTGATCTTTCAGTTCTATTCAATTACACCAGGTATATAGCCAGAACACATCTATCCCGAGACAGCACCCTGATCCTTCAGTACATACCCTGGTTTAGTAGGGAGTTCTCCCTCCCTGAAGTTAACTGGCTGACCCATAGACTTTCACTCTTCATAGACAGACAACTGGGTACAGGGAAGTCTGGTCTCTCCTGATGGATCCTGACCAACAATAGTCAAGAAATTACACTTACAGTATTCTACATGTAAATAAATGTTAAAAAATTATACACGTGAAGTCATGTAAAAACAATTACACCAGTTATGTTGTCAGAAGACATGTCAATACCAACATAAGTTCCTTTCAGTTCATATTAAATTACACCTGTTATAGTTAGGGTCAGAAATATTTGGATATAACGTTTAGGAATTGGAACCATTTTCATACACAATCCCTTATTTCAGGGGCTCAAATGTAATTTGACAAATAAACACAATCATAAAATATATATTTTCTAAAATAATTTGTCAAGAATCCTTTGCAGGCAATGACTGCTTGAAGTCTGGAACGCATACACATCACCAAACACTGAGTTTCCTGCTTTGTTATGTTTTGCCAGGCCTTTTCTGCAGCTGCCTTCAGTTGTTGTTAATTAATGTGTCTTTCTGCCTTGGGTTGTCTTCAGCAAGTTATGGGGTTGCGATCAAGTAATTGACAAGGCCATTGGACAACATTCCACATCTTTACTTTCAAAAACTCCTGGGTTGCTTTGCAGTATGTTTTCTGTCATTGTCCATCTGTAAAATGAAGCACCGTCCAATCATCTTTGCTGAATTTGGCTGAATCTGAGCGGGCAATATATACCTATATACTTCAGAATTAATCTGGCTGCTTCTGTTTTCTGTCACATCTTCAATAAACACTAGTGACCCAGTGCCACTAGAGGCCATGTATGCTCATATCATCAAACTGCTTCCCCCATGTTTTACAGATGATGTGGTATGCTTTGGATGTTGAGACGTTCCAAGCTTTCTACATACATTTTCTTCCCATCATTCTAGTATAAGTTGATCTTGGTTTCATCTATCCAAAGAATGCTGTTCCAGATCTGGGCTGTCATTCTTAGAAGATAGTTTGGCGAAGTCTAATCTGGCCATTCTATTCTTGGGGATTATGTTTGCACCTTGTGTTGAACCCTCTGTATTTGGTCTTGTGAAGTATTCTCTTTATGGCAGATCTGGATAATGATATGCCTACTTCCTGGAGAGTGTTCTTCACTTGGCTGGATGTTGTGAAGTTTTGTTTTCTTTAGCATGGAAAGTATCCTACGATCATCCACTACTGTTTTCTCCCTTGGATGTCCTGGCCTTTCTGTGTTGCAGAGCTCCCAAGTGCGTTTTTATTTTCTCAGAATTTATCAAACTATTGACTTGGCCACAGCTATTGTTCCTGCTGTCTCTGATGGATTATTTTTCACAGCCTAAGGATGGCTTGTTTCTCTTGCATTGAGAGCTCCTTTGAGCAGATGTTGTGGGTTCACAGCAACTGCTTCCAAAGGCAAATGCCACACCTGGGATCAACTCAAGATCTTTCACCTGCATTATTGATGAAGAAATAACAAAGGAATAGCGCACACCTGTCCATGAAACAGCTTTTTAGTTAACTGTCCAGTTACTTTTGGTCCCTTGAATAAGAAGGGGGCTATATATAGAGCTGTAATTCCTAAACCCTTCCTTCAATTTGGTTGTTAATACCCTAAAAAAAAACTGACAGACAGCACTTCAAGCCCACATTCATTATATAATTGTGACTTGAATTTATTTTGGTAAACAGCCAAAGTAACAAAAAGACTTGTTCAGGTACAATTACTTCCAGACTAAACTGTATATAGTCAGAACACATGTCAATACACAGACAACTCTCTGATCCTTCAGTACATACCCTGGTTTAGTGGGGGATTCTCCCTGATCCATAGATCTTTCACTCTTCATAGACAGACAGCCGGGTACAGGGGAGTCTGGTTTATCCTGATGCATCCTGATCAAACAGAGTAATTTAATAACATTTATACACTATAAACTGCAGTTCTCACTTTGGCTGAGTATTCTTCCTAAAGTTAATTTGACGACCCATAGAACATCCACTCTTCATAGACAGGCAGCTGGGTACAGGGGAGTCTGGTTTATCCTGATGCATCCTGATCAAACAGAGTAATTTAATAACATTTATACACTATAAACTGCAGTTCTCACTTTGGCTGAGTATTCTTCCTAAAGTTAATTAGACGACCCATAGAACATCCACTCTTCATAGACAGGCAGCTGGGTACAAGTGAGTCTGGTCTATCCTGATGGATTGTGCTTCAAAACAATACAGAAACAGCTTGGATGACAGGTTTGTTTCCACTGAAACATTAACTGACCACTCAGTTGTTCAATTTCGACAGAATAAAATGACTAACACTGCAAAACAAATGTAATTCAGTACAGTGGTGTCCTGTTGTTCCTTATTATTACTACAGTTCTTCACAATCGCTAACACACAAAAACTGGTTCTATTCACCTGCTTTCATCCAAGTTTCAGACTACAGTCTATCATGACCACAACATTTGTTTTTTATACAGTCAGCCTATTGATGATTCAGTTACACAATTAAGTAGAATGATTCTTAGCAATCTTACAAGAGAATGTAAATCTGTTATTTCAATAGTAAAAATATTGTTGAATTAGGTATCAAGATGTTGGGTCTTATTACAAAACAAGTCTATACCATTGAGTCATTCTGCTTGTTCTAGCTGAACAGTAGACAGTGACTTCGATCAAGAACGTTATCTATGAATTGAGATTTGCTAGCGGGAGTTGTCATTTTATACTGATAAAGCACATTTGCAAAGCATAAGCAATCTTTCCTATTCAAAAAAGAAAGTCGTGAAACGAAACCCTGACATAGTCGTTCAGTCAGAGTTGAAAAGGACAAATTATTTTTTGCAATTGATGAGCGAGTGAATGAAAAACGTTGTTCTCAATCAGCTTTGAAATCAGCATATTTAGCGTCATAACCCAAGTGGTAGATTTGTGTGAATTGATGTTAGCGTCAGGGTGTCAGCTAGCAGGAAAACTTTGCCTGTAGCTGGAAGCAACATTTTCTAGTCTGTGGACTTTGGTGTTCATAAAATTTATGATCATAAAATGTATGAACACCAAATTAACAGATTTAATATTTCTGCCTGCCATTTTACATTATTCAAATGAACCTCTGATCAGCAAGAATGTAGAGAAATGCTCATGTTATTTCTTCTAATCTTTGACCACCTGTTCCGTCTCAAAATGGATCTTGAACGGAGATATTAATTGGCGAGTCACGTTGTCAGTCACAGTGCAGTGTAATTTTGGTAACGCCTGGCTGACCCCATGGGCGGACTGGGACCGAAAGCCCACCACTCCTACCAATATACGTACCCACCCGTAACAACCCCAAAACACTTCTGTAGCTTCTATAATGATTAATTATAACATAAGTAAATAGTATTATTGCTGAATACCAGCTGAGGCATAGAAATCACTGCTTATGACTTAAAAGTAGGGAACAGTGATAAAAGCCGCACAGTAACGTATTTGAAAGCACTACACCGGAATAAACCTTATTTGGGGAGCAGTTCTCAGTTCTCTGCAACTCCACTGCAGCTAGCATGGGCCTATCATCAACCAGAATTTTTTTTTATTAATAATTAGTAAAATGTGACTTTGCTGTATCAAGGACTAATGTAAATATCACACCATCAAATACAAATTAATCTGTTGAATTTAACTTAAGTGTTTCCTTAAAATATATGTTTAAAATTCTCTACAGTAGGCTGTACAATTTGTGAGGGCAATTGTGTAATGCTGCATATGCCTAGAATGATTCACTTTTCGTCATCAAACGAATTGCAGATGTTTTAACGTTTAAGAACACATGTTCAACTACCTACATATTCATCACATGTTTAGGAACAGGGCTTGAAATTAAGATACCTGCTACATTGGTTAGCCAAAATTAACTGAGTGGCAAGCACGCAGAGGCGGACGCTCAGTTCAGGGAGCGGACAGTCCCTGAACCGCAAACCCGCACCTATTCCCACACCTGTTCCCAATCACCACTCACACACCTGTTCCCACTCCCCTCATCACCAGCTGTATATATATATATGCAACTCCCTGCCACTTCTTCCCTGTCGGATCAAGGGTCTCTGCTGGCAAGCCATATCTCGCACTTCGCAAAACCTCCGTCCGGCCTTTTTGTGTACCGATAGACCGTTCCCGACTACCCCGCCTGATTCATGCCTGTGTTCCAACTGCCTGCCTCTGACTACTCTGCCTGTTCCTTGCCTGTAATACTGCCGCCAGCTCGGTTACCGACCTTGCGCCCGTCCCCGACTACTCTGACTGCGACCTACCTGTACCGACGTCTCCAAAATGTGAGTCGCAACTTCCCCTTACCCCCCTGTCTGCGCTTGGATCCTTGCCTGTGTCCGTGACATCTTATGGTGGAGTCATGAAAACTGACCTTAACTGAGGCCTGCAGCTCTTTGGATGTTGTTGTTGTGGCGTCTTTGTGACCTCTTGGATGAGTTGTTGCTGTGCTCTTAGGGTAATTTTGTTCGGCCGGCAACTCCTGGTAAGGTTGACCACTGTTCCATGTTTTTGCCATTTGTGGATAATGGCTTTGTGTGGTTCGCGGGAGTCCCAAATCTTTTCCACACTGATGGATCTCAATTACTTACGTTCTCATTGTTCCTGAATTTCTTTGAATCTTGGCATTGTCTAGATTTTGAGGATCTTTTGGTGTACTTTGTCAGGCATATCCTATTTAAGTGATTTCTTGATTGAGAACAGGTGTGGCCTGGATGTGGCTAGAGGAATTGAACTCAGGTGTGACAAACCAGAGTTGAGTTGTTTTAACAGGGGGGCAAACACATTTTCACACAGGGCCATGTGGGTTTGGATTTTGTTTTCCCTTAATAATAACAATCTTCATTTTAAAACTGCATTATGTGTTTATTTGCGTTCTTTGATGAATATTAAAATGTGTTTGAGCTGAAACATTTTAAATGGGACAAACTTGAAGACATAAGAAATCAGGAAAGGGGCAAACACTTTTTCACACCACTGAATTAGTCACTGAATATAGAAAGGACAAATGTTAATAGATTGTTATTCTGTGTAATGTGTTACACTTACTTAAATGTTGAATAAACACGAGTTGGGATATTTTTAATTATTTTATTAGTTGCCTAATTCAGCACACCAATTTGTATCTAATAATTCTGCATTCATATGTATTCCTTTTGAGAGATCAAAAATTAAAATTTTTCTTAAACATTCAGGTTCGAGGGTCAATTATAATTGGATTGACATAATGCATTGTGTATTTTTTTTTTCTTCATTTTTTTCAATAAAATGAGTCTTACGATTTGCCATGCATGCAGTGAAAACAAAACATCAAAATAAGAAAACATTTTAAATAATAAAAACTAAGTAAATGCATAGCCGGTAGATTCTGTAGCGGATTCCACGAGGAATCTATAAAAGCTGCTAGGCTAAACAGTGTGGTTAAGTTTGTGGTCAGTCATAGGTGCGTAAAGGAGAAGTGCTTAAACCTGGATAAAAAAATGTGTATGGGGCACGATTTAGATCTTCTGGTAGTTTATTCCAGTTGTCTGCATTATAACTGCTAAAAGCAGCTTCACCATGTTTAGTTTGGACTCTGGGCTCTACCAGCAGACCTAGCTGAGTTCATACTCTTCAAACATAACATCAATGTATATAGGGCCTAAACTATTCAGTGATTTAGGGACTAAAAGAACAACTTTAAAATCTATTCTGTAACTGACTGGAAGCTAGTGCAAAGATTTAAGAACCAGGGTGATGTGCTCTTGGTCCTGGTTAAGATTCTAGCAGCAGCATTCTGAATGGGCTGCAGCTGTTTTACAGTGTTTTGGGGTCCAGTTAAGGCGCCATTACAGTAGTCAACCCTACTAGAGATAAAGCATGGATGAGCTTCTCTTGGGCTTTTTGGGACATCAAACCCTTGATTCCGGCTTTATTTTTAAGATGATAGAATGGTGTTGTGGTGACTGCTTTCTTATGACTGTTGAATGTGAGGTCTATCAGAACACCAAGATTACACACTTGGATCCTGGTTTATAGGGCTTGAGAATCCAGCTCTTTACTAACAATAGTTTTCTTATTTTGTTGCCAAATACAATAATCATCTTGTTTTTATTGTAGGCATCTTTGGTTCTCCAGGTATTTGTGTTATATACATTGACACAGTGAATCTATTGAGCTGTTGTCATACAATTTGAGTCATACACAGCTCTGGAAAAAAGAGACCACTGCACCTTTTTCATTCCTTTCTAAAAAAGTGGAGAAGGAAAGTTTTGAGTGAGGAACAGAAGTGCTCAATTTGCAGTGGTCTCTTATATAAACCAACACATAATTTTAAGCAGCACTGTATGTACCGAAAACATCCTACATCTACCCCGTGGTGAAGGGTGAACATCTCTCCCTTGTCTTCATCAGTTATTACATCTGATTGATTGTGGGATTCTTTCTTTCAGGATTGAATAAGTGATTCTTGTTTCAGGAACGTTTGAAATCATCTCTAACAGAACCACAGTCCTCTGGGCCTGGTAGGAACTGTCTACTATCTCATCCCAGATTTGTGGGATTTATAGCTTATCTCTCTTTAGCCACGGTTCTTGAAAACACAGAAGGAAAAGATCTGAAACCAGCAGCAAAGTTGTTCACCACCCAATTAGCACAGCTACAGGCCACCCACCCAGTAAGGAATTAGGACACTGATACTGTCTTTCTGTTGTCTATTTGTTGTCTGTCTCTCTGCTGTCTGTCTGGTTATCCTTGCTCTGTGTTTGTTTGTTGGGCTGATCATCTGTGTTGTAATGCATCACCCTCTCTAAACACCTATGTAAAATTAAAATGGTTTTATTATTTTACTTATCATCAGGGAACATGTTCTTAAAATGGAAAATCAGACAGTAACATTTTATTATTAAAAGGGTAATTTATTTAATCAAAATGAAGGTAGTGTTTTGATACTGATTAGTTTTGATGGTGAATGGATGTTTTTATGTCTGTATGTTAAGACACCATTGATGCTGCGCTTCAGATTTCTGGAAGTGCCATTGGTGAGGCATAATGTATTAGAGATCTCTAAAGATATATTGTTAATATGAACAAATACGCAAAACATGTACAAAACAAGAATGTGAATGATTGTATGTGGAGTGTCTTCAGGTGCTAGAACCTATGAAATTATAAGGGATAATAAGGTGCCCTCAATAGGTATTGTGACAGACAGTACCATTTACCTGGTAGCACATTTTGTTCAATACTCAATGAATATTAAGATACGCTCACAATATGAAAATGATGCATGAATACAGACTATTAACCTTAATGTTTGTCTGTTCCAACATATGTTAAAACAACTAAGAATAACAGCACTTTCAGAGTTCCATTCCCTTCTTCTATGCGAGCATATGTATTGGGACATTTGGTTCACAGATGTTTCCTGTTGTATTAATTGTTCACTAATAAAGAGCTGTGAATGTGTAGTCACAGTTCTATTCATTTGCTTTTGCATTTGCATTTGGAGGCTGCGTTTGGTGTCAGTAGAAATAATCTAACATGAAGAACACAGAGCTGTCCATGAAAGAATAGCATTTGATTTGAATGCTAAAAGACAATAATTCAATTAGAGCCATAGAACAAAAGTTGGGACAAGAAAAATCAATTACTCTAGTTTACAGGTTATAATAAAACAGAGGTGTATAATTGGGAATTATTTATAATCATATGATATATTTACTCACTACTAGAGTTTTACTACAGTGTGTCCTACTGAATATGACCATGGTTACAGAGAAAAATCATGTAATGTTTGACACAGGAACCATCTGACACAGAGACACTGAAGAATCATCAAAAATAAACCCAAACCCTGGATAGATGGGCTCAGTGAATGTGGTCTTGAATGTATACAGGTGGGTCAGTGTGTCAGAGACGCTGTAGAAGGACAGAGATCCGGCTGGCCAGTCCAGATACACTCCTACTTTGTAGGAGGGTGTCACTGATATCTCAGTACTCTTATCATTGTGACCGGCGGAGAAACTGTCACAATTACAGTCGTCATTACAGAACAGTCTCCAGGACTTCTTATTGTATCCAAACCTACAGTCATCACCATCTCCTTTCCTGTTGATTCCTTTATATGCCAGGGCTATCTCAACTCCATCGCCACTCCACTCTACCTCCCAGTAACAGCGTCCAGACAGACCCTCTCTACACAACACCTGTTCATAGTCCTCAAATCTCTCCGGATGATCAGGATATGGCTGTTTCTCTCCGCCACATGTCATCTTTCTGTTCTCCTCAGACAGCGAGAGATACCTGTGAGCTGTGTTTGTGTCCAGTGTGAGATCACAAGCATCTGATGGATGAGAACAAGAAAAAATATTATAAATCATCATCATCTTACATCAAAATGGATTATTAGATACTGGATATTATAATACAGCCAATGCACTCACTAACACACATATAGGAAAAGTAATCTGTACCCTTGGACTCAAACATACAGACATGCATTCACACAAACACAGGCATCTATCCAAGGACCAGGACATAGTATTAGAAATCATCATCATTCACTCCCCTATTTCTGCATCTACCCCTGTATCTCTCTTTCCTCCTTTCTATGTATCACATATCCTTCTCTCTATATGTATATATCCTCTCGCAAATCTTTTTATTTATTTGTTACTTAAAGAAAGTCACTTGAGAACCAATTCCCCTTTTCAAGGTTGACATGGCCAGAGACATACATTTAAATTCAAGATCAGAGTACACAGAAAGTCATAATGTAAGACATTACTATAAATACAAATAGACAACTAAACATTAAATTAAATCAACAAATGATGTTGTATTTCCAGGTTAAAAGGTACACTTGTTAATGTTTTACAGTACTACCAGCACAAATAGAGGCATAAATGATAAGACATTTGCGGATAATGTTTTAAGCTAAAGCTTCAAATATTTCATTGAATATAATTGTTCAGAGTGCTTGAGCCCCCCTTTGAACTTTCTTGTCAATCCGTTTGTTAGCATTGACTTGCAGTCTCATACTCGCTTTAGACTGTCACAGTACAATTCCCCCACTCTAAACCTACCTGGACTTTGTTAGCTTCCTGTTCTCTGATGTCCAAGAACAAAAGTTATGCAACCAAAAGTCAGGGGAGAGCCATCTTTATTCAGCATGAGACGTCGATGTTAACAGGTCATTCTGTCATTCTCTCTCTCTCTCCCTCTCCCACAGTACTTATAATACAAGGGAGGCGGCCTAGGGTCAAACCCAGCCAAATACCCTCCAATAAGAAAAGCCTAAATGACCCTTGTATGGGTTGTTCCAACATATGGTCAATGGTCCGTTCCCTCAAGCCTGTCACAGTCACATGGGCAACTCCTATCAGGGGGCATAGACAGGACATGGGTTCTATCTATACACCTGTGCTCAAGAGTTAGTACATCTGTGTTGTGTTAAGTTTCTCAAGCCTACTTTTTCTCAACTTGCTACTGTTCTTATGTAAGAGAAGTTGTGTTATTGTTTGAATTTGGTCCTGGAATCGTTAGAGGCCCCGTTAAGTGTTCTGCAACTCATTCCAGTGGTTGGCAGCAGCAAACTGAAATCAGTATTCCCCAAAAGAGGAATAGACCAGAGTTTTGAAAAAGTGAATTATGTATTGAGAAATGCGTGTAAACAATTGTAAAAAACTGTAATGAGTGAGACGGTTGACAGAGTCAAAGGCTTTAGCCAAATCAATAAAGACAGCAGTACAGTGCTGCTTTGTGGTCTATAGCAGATTTTTTTTTAAACTGAATGTTATTTAGGACGTTTAGCGATGCTGAGATGCACCCATGGCCAGGTCTTGAACCTGACCTGACCGCAGAGAGAACTGACTGGTTTGTTGTCTATTGACCTTCAGAAAGGCACTGTAGGTTTCAGATAGGCCTCTAACAATCAGGGTGACGCTTATCGACCACTTAGAACAGAGGAATGATGGCAGCAGCCTTCCAATGCTGTGGGATTACAGCTTACTGTAACAAGAGGTTTACAGGTGATTGTGGTCATATCATCCAACCCAGCAGACTTTTATGGGTCCAAAGTGCAATTCTTTGCGCTAGTTGTTAGGCAGCACACTTTGCTTGGTAGAAATCAATTGCTAAAAGTAACAAATGTGGGAAAACTAGCAAATATCAGGCCCAATGAAAACAAAGGAATTTGGAAAACCATAGACTTGTGGATTTGTTGTTCCCCACCGTCTTCTGAATAGCAGCATTTCCTCTAAATCTTAGCGCAACTAGCGTCTGTAACGCTAAGGATAATGCATGGTTTGTCTCACACACAAACCAACAGCAGCGGGAGCGTAACTATAATTTCAAACATATCACACCAACTAAAGCAGGACCTCTCAAAACACTCCCTGTCCGTCGCGGTACGGTTGTATGCAAACATTTGGGCAGACAGCGAGACAGAAAATTCCAAAATCAAGAACAGAAAGATGAATAGCTAGCTACAGAAAACAGTTGGAAGCAGTTATATCTGCCAAAGGATGTGTTACCATGTACAATGTGACACGGTGCCCAAACTCCTGCACATGCAATTTTGAATCTATGTTGAAGGCAAATAAATATTAAAAAAATGTTGGACCATTTTGAGGTCAGGTCAACTTCTGTTCACAGAAGTCATCTGATAATGTAAAAACATTGACGTGGCCCATAATGTTATGTACTTTTATAATCTTCCACCAGCACAGCCTGAATACGACTGGCCACCCCTCAGATTCTGGTTCCTATCTAGGTTTCTTCCTAATTTTCCTATGGAGATTTTCCTAGCCACTGTGCATTAACTGTTGCTGGTCGCTCTTTTGGTTTTCAGGCTGGGTGTCTGTAAAATAACTTTATGACAACTGCTGATGTAAAAAGGTGTTAATGAATTAATTGTATTAAATGCAATATATATTCAAAATAACGTTGCTATGAAGAATAGGGATTGATGCAGGTGGAGGATTTTCAACACTAAAAGGTACACTGTGCCAGTTAGCTACTAGGTGTCAAATCTAACTAACTGATTTAGGGCTTACATGCAGGTGGTTCAAATTATATTATTTAAAAATAAAAAAAATCGGACGTAGAGCGCATTCAACATTGGATGCAACATGTGTACGACCTGTATGCGACCAGCTGTTTCAACCGGATTAAACTGGGTTAGGTTTGGAATTACACCAGGGGCTTAATCTACCACCCTCAATCTCTATCTACCCCCTCAACCCCTTCTCTATTTACCTACACTCTATCTACCCTCCCTCTATCCTCACTCCCTACCCATCTTTCTCTACCCCACACTCTGCACCCCGCTTTCTCTGTAGTCTTCACATTCTATGCACTCCTCTCGCTACCATTCTCCATCTACCTTCCCTCTACCTACCTCCACAATTTCTCTACTCCCCTCTCCCTCAAATATTCTCTCTACCCCCAACTGCCTCTCTTCAACACAAACACACAAAAAGTGAAAAAGTTAAAAATAAGAATGACATTTACATTTTCCGGGTCCTGATTTCAAACAGCACACTCCACCATGGTCCATACTGTAAAAAAAACAGAAGAGCACAGTCATTATGTTTATGATAGATTATGGTGATGCATATAAATGCTTCAGTGTCAGTGTCAAATCCCCTGGATTAAGTCTATCATGCAGCTCTGCGTTTTACTACTGGTTTCAAACACGCCATTGTTTTTTGTACACTTCGGTTGGCTGGGAATCCCTGACTTCCAGAAAGACCAGACGAGGGTTGATGTGTGTGTTTATAAGGCTGTTCTGTAAAAACTTCTTAAACACTTTTTTTTTGCAGAGCCAGAGGCCTCATTTATCAATACTGTGTAGAAACAATCCTGAATGTGCAGTCTCTAAAAACCCCAGGGTAACAACAAGGAATCTACAGGACTCTCTTGTAACAAACAATGACAAATTGCATGACTCAGCAGTCAGCAAGACAGAACATGGGAGGTTAAGTAGAAAGAAGCCTCTGCTCTCAAAAAGGAATATCAATTAACGACTGATGTTTGCCAGAAAACACTTAGATAATGACCTACACTACTTGAATAATGTTCTCCAGACAAATTGGTCAAATGCACTATGTTTGGAGAGAACAGAATAACCGCATACCAACAAACAATGAGAGGGAGTGGCATTAAGGTTTTGGGTTGCTTCGCTTCCTCGGGGCCTAGCCATCAATGATTCAACCATTGTAGAACTAATGCTTTGGCTGAATGGTGATTCTGCTGAGAAGAATTTCCACACTAATAGGGCCATAAGAAAATGACGAGAAATGGCGTTCAGCTCTGGCTGTAAATAATTGTCTGAAAGGCTTGGTTGTTCTATTGTTGAAAATCCATTTAATACTGAATACATTTTAAAAGGTATAAAATATACGAAATTATATAAAAAATGTAGTTCTTCCCCAAAACTGGTTGTACCATTTCACCATACTGTCAACTTGAGAGTCACTTCATACTGATAAATATACCTGAGTCTCTCCAGTCTCCAGTGTGGATCCTCCAGTAAAGCAGAGAGCAGTCTGACTCCCAAGACTCCAGGGTGATTGTAGCTCAGATCCAGTTCTTTCAGATGTGAGGGGTTTGACTTCAGAGCTGAGACCAGAGAAGCACATCCTTCCTCTGTGACCAGGCAGCCTGAGAGCCTAGAGAGAGAAATACAACAGCTGTCTATGTTGGTGTACTGGTATCAATTTCCTAACATGTTGGTACCTGTACATTTGTACTGACACAAATATTTTCATGAAACACTTAGATTTTTTATTAACAATGTCCATAAGGATAGGTCCTGGAATAGACAGTAATGTTTCAAGGTTTATTTGTCATAATGCACTGAACAACACAGCATCATCCTGCACAATTAAATTCTAATGACAAGGCACCCTGACAACGTAATGTGTATGACACCCCGACGACGTCAATATGTAATGACAGTTATGAAGAAGAGTTTATAAATAATATAGCTAGACAGAAAATAATAATAAAATAAAGCAACAATATTCAAAACACTGTACACTAGCAGCAATATAAAAAAGAGTACTTTAAACTAGAAGCAATTTGAGTAGGCTTATTTAGAAATGGCAAGTATTGCAGTGATAAACATAACAGTGTTACCTAGCAGCAATTAGTAGAGTTATTGGATATTATAAAGTTATTTTCTGCTCCCCATGGCTCAGTATCTAGCCTGCTAAATGCATCCAAGTGAGAGCTAACAAACTCATTGACTATACACAGACACTAATTGCAATTTAAAAATTCAACTTTAATTGCCCTTTTTACCTGTGTGTCACCTTGAGTTTCTGTAACAAGGCCAAACATTTAAGGGGATGTAAACTTTTGATCAGGGCCATTTGGGTGATTTCTGTTCTCATTAGGGCCAAACTGTGTGATAATAACTTGCATTATATTGTCACAATCCTTAAATAAAATACATTAATTTATTTTAAAATCAATGCCAAAATTCCACAATTTCTGCCAGGATATGCAAACTTAGGAGCACAACTGCATTTGCAATATTGCCTTTCAGTACCTTCAAACAACATGTTCTCATATTTTCTGACTTTATATATTTATTTTTCTACACTATTGACAACACCCATTCAAGCTGTACATACCCTAGTGTGTGTAGTTGACAGTTCGGATCCTCCAGTCCAGCAGAGAGCAGTCTAACTCCAGAGTCCTTCAGGTCATTGTCTTTCAGCTCCAGCTGTTTCAGTTGTGAGCTGAGGGAACGCAGGACAGAAGCCAGATCTGAACAGCAACCCTCTGTCAGACCACAATGGCCTAGACTAAAGGACAGAAGAACACATCGTTAACAAAAGTTCAAAAAATACGTATAACTTTAACTCTAGATGTATAACTCACACAAGAATCTGTATGTTACAGAGTGGACTGGTTAGTCCAGCAGAGAGCAACTCCACTCCTCTGTCTTCAAGGTGGTTATAGCTGAGGTCCAGCTTTTTCAGGGCACAGTTTGGTGTCTTCAAGACTGAGGCCAGAGTCTGACCGGATTTATTTGTGAGGTTACAGCCAGCCAATCTGGAGACAGGACATAATCTGTTAGATACACAAAACATTCAGAACAACACTATTATTTTCTTCCTATACAAATAAATGTATGAAGTCCAAATAATTGCACTGTGGCTTTCAAGTGTTCACTTCCATTGGACTTTTCTGCATTTTATTGTGTTGCAAGAAGAAAAAAACATTGATCAAAATAAGAATTTCTGCAGCTGATCAACGTATATGTCCTTAATTTTAAAGAAGAATTTGCTATATATTTATTACAAATATAAAACTGAACGTAACTGATTGTATAACTATTCAGCCACTATGCAAAGACACATCTGAATGAGCTACAATATGGTGCAACCCATTGTCCGTAGAAGTCACGTGAGAAGTTCAATGGATTCCATCAGTAGAAATTTATGAAGGTGAATGACCCTATGACCCTTGTTGAAGTGAATGCTAGTTATGTGTGTTATGCTTGTTTATGTTTTCAACAGAACATCCATTTATCCGTAAACAGAGTCACGTTCTGTCAAAGCGTGACAGTAAACAGCCAATCGGCTTACAGTACTGTATTGTGTATTCTAGATTGCAATGTCTATAAAGTAGAAGATGACCAGAAATGTCTTTGAGATCGAGTTTGTAAGATCAAGTTCATAACATGATGAGCAATAGACTATCGAATGTTGCAATAAATAATTGAATTATTCTCTCCCTTGACGAGAACCGGGTACCCGATAATTTTTTCAAAACTATACGATCTGTTTAAGTGCTCCACATAACTTCAGGTTCAATACACCAGTCTTTGGGAGGTCCCACAGTTGATTAGTAAAATTCTCTCCCAGCAATACATCATGAAGATAAACATTTAAAGTAAATCTGAAAATAGATTCTTGAAGAGCAGCAATCAGTGGTAGGATATCAAACATTTTACAGCATTGAATATCCCCCATGGGACAGTCATGTCCATTATTAAGAAAGAGAAAGAATATGGCACACTTGTAAATCTGTCTAGAACAGACAACCTCAAAACTGAGTGTACGGGCGAGAAGGACACTATTCCGGTAGGTCACCAAGAGGCCTATAGTGACTCTAAAGGAATTAGTCTTCCATGGCTGAGCTGCGAGGGGGTGCTTCACAATAGTGTCATTCACAAGAGTGAAAAAAATAAAGAAAATATTGGCCTTTGTGGGAGACTCAGACTAAGTGAAAGATCTACGGTCAAAATGATTATTTTTTTGCCTCGATTTAGCATCGTGGTGGAAGCATCATGCAATGGATAAGTTTCTCAGCAGCAGGGACTGGGAGACTGATGAGAAATTAGGAAATGATGATAGGAGCAAAATACAGAAAGGTCTTTGAAGAAGCACACAGGATCCAAGATTGCTGTGAAGATTAAACTTTCAGCACAAAAATGACACCAAGCGCACAACCGAGACAATGCTGCAGTGACATTGGGACAAGTGAGTGTCCTTGAGTGGCGCAGTCAATGCTTGATCCTTAATCCAACTGAGAATAGAGTTGGAAAAGAAAGAGTTGAAAACTGCTTTCCTGTTGAAAATAGGGTTGCTGTTAGCAAGGTAAATCAGCTTTTCTCTGACTTCCTGTGGCTCGGCCCCATGACAATCATCTGTTAATTTAAGATTGCAGACTCGATTTAAGTAGCAATTGGAGGGTAGTTCAGGTCATAGCACAAAAGGCAAGATAAACAAATGTGTTACTGTTATTGCTCTGGATAAAAGCGTCTGAGAAATTACAAAAATAATAATGTAAAAAACTATGTGAATGTGAATTTTATCCAATGATTAAGTCAGTATGGCTCACATAAGTGTCTGTATGTTGCAGAGTAGACTGCTTTGTCCAGCACCGAGCAGCTCCACTCCTCTGTCATTCAGGTGATTGCTGCTGAGGTCCAGTTCTCTCAGGGGGCAGTTAGGTATCTGCAGAGCTGAGGCCAGACTCTCACAGTAAATATATGTGAGGTTACAGTTATCTAGTCTGGAAAGAGAAGAAAATATTTTAGATAAACGAAGTCTTCAGAATAATGATACTATACATTTATATCAATACAATTACAGAACTTACATTGCTCTCTTACAGGTTTTCACTACTGGCAGCAACCTCTTATAACCTTCCACTGATGTCTTGTATGTCTTCAAGTCAAACTCCTCCAGGACCTCCTCTGACATCAGTAACAGGTAGGCCAGGGCTGAACATAGATGTGGTTCTAGGTATGTTTCTGAAAGAGTTCCTGACCGCAGGGACGTCTGAATGTCTTCAACTAGAGAGTTTGCACCAAGTTCACTCAGACAGTGGAACAAGTTGATGATCTTTCCTGGTGAGGATTCCATCTTGATCTTCTCTAAAAGGTACTCTACTGTTTTTATCATTGTGTATTGATTGCTCTTGGTTTCACTTCCTGTCTGTGTTAGAAGGCCACATAAGAGATTGTGATTGGACTCCAGTGAGAGACCCAGAAGAAAGCGGAGGAATAGATCCAGGTGTCCGTTCTTACTCTTCAAGGCCTGGTCTACTGCTCCCCTGTGTAAGTCAGATAACTTGTCCAACTTCCTCAGTTTTTCATAAGGTGGGGAAACATGTTCCTCCTTGCCCAGGCAGGATTCTAAAGCATGGACTGCTGCTAGAAACTCCTGGATACTCAGATGACCAAAGCTAAAGAGCTTCTCTTGGTAAAGTCCAGATTCTTCTTTAAAGATCTCTGTACACAGTGCTGAGTACTCTGACGCCTCTGTGACATCAATGCCAGACTCTCTCAGGTCCTCCTCATAGACGATCTGGTTGCCCTTCTGAAGTTGTTGGAAAGCCAAGTTTGACAACTTCAGGATCATTTCTCTCTCTGACTGAGATAGTTCCTTAGGGTTTGTCTCCGTGGCCATGTTGTACTTCTTGTTCTTTGCAAAGATTTGAATGAGCAGGAAGTGTTTGTAAATTTGGGTCAGAGACTTAGGGATTTCATATTTCTCTGCCAGCATTGAGTCAAGGACAGTGGCTAATATCCAACAGAAAACTGGAAGGCGGCATCTGATGTGGAGGCTTCTGGATATTTTTATATGGTTGATGATTTCATTCGCCAGATTTTGGTCAGTGATTTTCTTCCTGAAGTACTCCTCTTTCTGTGGCTCATTGAACCCTCGTATCTCTGTCACTTGGTCAACACAATCAAATGGGATGCGATGGCTTGCTGCAGGTCGTGTGGTTATCCATAGGAGAGCAGAGGGAAGCAGATTCCCCTCAATAAGGTTTGTCAGAAGCACGTCCACTGAGTTTGGTTCTGTGACATCACAGCACTTCTTATTGTTTTTGAAGTCAAGAGGAAGACGACACTCATCCAGACCATCAAAAATAAAAATGGTTTTGGTTTCACCATCTTCAATGCTGTTAATTTCTTTTAACTCAGGGAAGTACTGGGAGAGTAGTTGCATCAAACTATATTGTTCCTTTGTCAAGTTCAGATCACGAAAAGGGAGAGGAAATAAGAACTGAATGTGCTGATTGGCTTTTCCCTCTGCCCAGTCATGGATGAACTTCTGCACAGAGACTGTTTTTCCAATTCCAGCGATTCCTTTAGTCAAGTTTCTCAAACCTTTACCTTGGATGTATTTGTCTTGTCCAGGTAAATGTAACAGAGGTGGTTCTGACTCTTGTGATGAGGCAGCCCTGCTTACCGCTTCAGATTCAGAGGGACGCTGATCCATGAGTCCAGGGTACAGTTCCAACTTCTGATATTGCTTTAGTGGCTTGAAGATGTCATTGAATGTGATTTGAGTCTCTGGTGTAGTTTCCCACTTGGATGCCATCTCAATCTGTTTCACCTCATGTTCATTACTGAATTCTCCACTTTCACCCATTGTGATGTACAGCTCCGTGTAGATGTCCTTTAAGAGAGTTTGTTCTCCATGTTTTCCAATTCCTTCACATAGTATTTGATACTTCTGTTTCAGTTTAGCCTTAATGTCTTGTTGAACTCTCAGTAGAGTTTGACCTATGAAAATAATTAGATTGTCATCAGTAGCATCAAACTATAATATTATTGTTAGATTTGCTGACAACATTTTAATAAAAAATGGATTAGAAGCATCTGTTATTGAAAAGGCATTTAAATTAATAGAGAATAATTCTGGGTGTAAGTGTGACTTTCTGTGGAGAAAGAAGAGGGAACCATTGACTCTAAGATTAGTGTCTTGGTATGCAGTTAGAAGAGATACTTTCATCATTATATTCCTTTCTCCCCCTCCCTCTCCCTGTCCCTCTCCCTGTCCCTCTCCCTGTCCCTCTCCCTCTCCCTGTCCTTCTTGCTCTTAATCTGTTAATAAACTATTAGAGCTTTTCTGGTTGCATGTCTAACCACAGCACCACATTCAGCATGTCTCTGTTCAGCATTGTCTCTGTTCCAGATCCTTGGATATGATTAAGGGGTTAATTAAAGTCCAATTCAGCTAAACCTCTTCCTTTTGCATTGTCTATTATTCCAAGCTAATGTACAGAACATTGTTTTTCCTTACATATACCATGGTGGAGGTAGTGTTGTGTAAATGTTTGCCGTCAACACCTTTTTTGAGACAAGTTTCTTTTTTTTTCATTGAGGGATTACAGGCCTCATATTCACAATAATCTAATGAATGAATTCAGATCTACATGTCTACAAATATACTTACACAAACAATATATACACACACATTTATGAATAAACATAATACCAATATATCATCAAACAATGATGTACCCCCCACACAGAACCACATACAGTACATAGATCATTGAAATCTCTGCACGTAAAGGAAAATAGCAATTGGCTTTATAACAATCCCCCATGTCCACTCCAACCACACATCACCCTTGAAACAAATGACCTGAATCAGCACCCCACTCACCCCTTGACCAGGAAAAATTAAAACCTCCTCATGTGGACCATAATAAATAAATTAAATAAATTATAATAAAGTGTTGCAATTTTCTTTCACTTGTAAGAATTGGACTACATTTCAAGGTTTAACTAATAGTGTTCTTTAAAATATTGAAGTATTATTATTGTCCAGGCCTTAATAGTTCCTTGGCTAACACCATAAGTACCAGTGATATAAGATACTGAATCCAATGATTAAATAGGAGCTTACATTATTTTGCAGCGGTACTGACTCACAAAAGTAGTCTTCTCCCTCCATTGAATGACTCAAAGAGCTATTATCATTCATAAACATAACAGATGCAAGGCATTGAATTTAATGAAATGTGTAACTTTCTCCCCAAACCATCTAACTTTGGGACATTCCCACATCACATGAAGGAACCACCTGTAGGACATTCCCACATCACATTAAGAATCGACCTGTAGAACATTCCCACATTATATGAAAGAACGACCGGTCGTTCATCACATGTGGGTTGTAGGATGCCAAGGTGACATTATTACATAAAACATTCCAATTTAACATTGTTCCGCAACATTTAGATATGTATTACACATTTTCTTAGTGGTTCTTAATTTGAACTATAAAGAAGCTGCTTGAATATTACAGAGATGTTTCCTTTTTGTTGCACAATTACTTGTGTATAAATCCTGTTAGGGAAACAGCTTGGTAAGAAGGTGACAACAGTTATTGCGATTATTTGCAAATGGAGAACACTCAAAAGAACTGTCAATCTCCCTCGGTCTGTGGCTCCATGCAAGATCTCATCTCGTGGAGTTGCAATGATCATGAGAACGGTGAGGAATCAGCCAAAACTACACAGATCTTGTCACTGATCTCAATGCAGCTGGGTCTATAGTCACCAAAAAACAATTGTTAACACACTAAGCCGTGAAGGACTGAAATCCTGCACCGCCCGCAATGTCCCCCTGCTCAAGAAAGCATATGTACAGGCTCGTCAGAAGTTTTCCAATGAACATCTGAATGATTCAGAGGAGAAGTGGATAAAAGTTTAGTGGTCTGATGAGACCACAATCAAGCTTTTTGGCATCAATTCAACTCATGATGTTTGGAGGAGGAGGAATGCTGCCTATGACCCTAAGAGCACCGTCCCCACCAACAAACATGGAGGTGGAAACATTGTGCTTTGGGGGTGTTTTTTGCTAAGGGGACAGGACAACTTCACGGCATCAAAAGGAAGATGGATAGGGCCATGTACCGTCAAATCTAGGGTGAGAAACTCCTTCCCTCAGTCAGGGCATTGAAAATGGGTCATGGATGGGTATTCCAGCATGACAATGACCCAAAACCCATGGCCAAGGCAACGAAGGAGTGGCTCAAGAGGAAGCACATTAAGGTCCCGTAGTGGCCAACCCAGTCTCCAGACCTTAATCATATAGAAAATCTGTGGAAGGAGCTAATGGTTCGAGTTGCCAGACCTCACCCTCGAAACCTTAATGACTTGGAGAAGATCTACAAAGAGGAGTGGGACAAAATCCCTCCTGGGATGTGTGCAAACCTGGTGGACAAATACATGAAACGTCTGGCCTCTGTGAAGCCAACAAGGGTTTTGCCACCAAGAACTACGTCATGTTTTTTATACAAATAGGCCCCTAGGCTTCATTCAAATCATACACTGCTTTGTTTCAATATCTAAAACATAAAGGGTTAAATTGCGTCTAAACAGAAAATGAATGGAGTGAATTTGGATCAGCATTTTTTTTATCTGGGAGTGAGGAGTGTTTTTTTAGCAGTGCTGTGAGACACTCCTGCTCACATTCTCTGTATAGAAACATATGCCTCTAAACTCAGTGAATGGTGCTTTATGGCACAGCAGGACAGTTACCCAAACACATTAAAATAGCTACTTAGGTGATTTTTCATTGGCAAAACGGTCTTGACAGGTCTGAATCCAACTGAGCCTTCCTTTAACATATTGTAAACAACACTAAAGAACAAAAGCCCAGAAACAAGGAGGAGCCTAAAACCTCACCTTTTCTTGGTGCTGGTCTCACAGTGAAATCTCCACCATGGTCCATACTGTGGAAAAAGCAGAGGAGCTTTAGGTGAACTCTCTCTACAGATGAACAGACATTTGTTGGGTGACGTCTGCTGCCGCTGACACAACACTGGCAACACAGCAGATTGGCAAATATACTATAAGTTGACATGAATGAAACAAATGTATGATTGAACCTTTTTGCCTACTTTCAAAAAAGTTGAAAAGGAAGTTTTGAGTGAAGAACAGAAGCGTTAAATTTGCAGTGTTAATTTTAACCCTGCCGTTCCTCACTCAAAACCTTCCTTTTCACCTTCACCTTTTTTGGAAAGGAAAGCAACGCCATCCAACACCATTTTCAAGTGTGCAGACGACACCACGGTGGTAGTGATAATGACGAATCAGCCGACAGGGAGATCAAGTGCCTGACGGCATGGTGCACTAACAATAACCTGGCCCTTAATGCAAAAAAAAAACAAAGGAGCTCATTGTGGATTACAGGAAGTCTAAAGGCTGCAGTCACACCCCAGTTCTCATCAATGGGACTTAGGTGGAGCGTGTGTCCAGCTTCAAATCCCTGGGTGTCCACATCTCTGAGGGCTTCTCCCTGTCCCTCAACACCTCAGCCCAGGTCAAAAAGGCACAGCAGCGCCTGTACTTCTTGAGGAGGCTGAAGAGGGCCTGTGTGTGGCCCATGATCCTTGTGAACTTCTTCCGCTGCACAATAGAGAGCATGCTGACAGTTAGGTTTGGCATCTGCTCTGTAGCTGACTGGAAGGCCCTGCAACGGGTGGTAAAAACCGCCCAGAACATTACATGTACCCAGCTCCCAGCCATCATAGACCTCCAGAGCAAGTGGTGTCTACACAGGGTGCGCACATCATCAGGGACTCTTCACATCCATACCACAAACTGTTTTCCATTCTTCCATCCGGCAGGCGGTACAGGTCTCTTCGTTCCTGCATCAGCAGGCTCAGGAACATTTTCCTTCCATCTACTGTAACCTTGCTGAACTCATCACTACCCATCACTCTTTGACCATATCCACCTCTTGTACAACTGGACTCAGTCACTGCCTTGCAAGTCTGATAAGGAAGTTTCTGTTATTACAGGTACGTGTCTAACTCTGGAACCTCATTGCTGCGTTTCCTGTATTTTAGCTGCACAAGCCATTTTGCACTTTCAATTTGGTTTCATTGCGTATTGAGAATTATCAGTATACTTGCATTTTTTCAGTTGTTACATATCCATGTCCACTTCGGGAACCTCCTTGCTGATATCTCTGCATTTCAGTTTCACATGCTACCGTACTCCTTCACTTTGCCTCAATAGCACATTAAGAATGCCATTTAGAATTGCCATTTGTACCTGCACTGTTATTTTTCCCACATATAGCATACATTATGTTTAATAGTTGTAGATTTTCTACCCTCTATTGCCAATTTAGAATTGCCACAATTACATTCATTGCACATCAATACATTCCACTTGTAACATACATACTTGATACTTTTAAAATGTCCTACCCTCTTCTATTTGTATTTCTGGTTAGGCACAAACTGCATTACGTTGTCTGTACTTGTACTTGTTCAATTGCAATAAAGTTGAATCTAATCTAATAAGTATGGATGACTCAATCACACGATAATGCAATACATTTTCTTATCAATCAAAAAGATAATGTTAATCTATTATTTGAATGGTAAAAATATTGATAAGCTGATATCAACATCACAATATAAGTCTACAGCATTGGGTTATTCTATTAAGGTAAAATAGCAACCTAAGATATGTAACTGTAAACAATATTTGAAAACTTGCTAAAAATATATTTCCAAACTTGTCATCCTGTTTTGTTGTATGAACTTGTAACTGTATAGTTGAAATTGCATTATCAGTTTTGCAGTTGCAAAGATGTGCAAACTTGCAACTACTTTTGAGAATACATGTAAAAACACTCACAAAGTAACTATATATTCGGAGTAATGAGACTGATTAATTACTATGGGTTCAATACAAAAAAGGTCAAATACAATGTTAGACAGCATACAAAAAACTTTTGTGACAAACTGAGCTGCATACTTGTCATTTGCAAGTGCATCTAACGTGTTACATGATTGCAAATAGCAAGTTGCATGTGCCTTTCACAAGGCCAAACGTAATTGAAGTAGTTTTAAGTTTTACAATTACAAACGAGATTACAAGTTAGCAAACGTTTTTAACAGCTACACACTAAACACTTTTTACCTTTTACCTATTTCGAGCTGCAAACAATTACATCCAGTTGGACCTTTGTGTTTTAATTGGCATTTGCTTGCAGAACATGTCGTTTGCGTGTAATCAACTGTAGTTACATGAATGCAATATTTTGTGTGCTGTCTCTTTAAGAAATCCGACCCTGTCACGGTCAAAGTGGACTAGAAGGCAGGCAAGCGGAGAAAGTAATGTCGACAATATTTGGTTTGCTATGGATGAGGGAGTGAATTAATGAAGTAGTTCCCCATGAACTGTAAAATATTTTGCGTATTGTCACAAAGTGGTCGAGTCAAGTAAATAGATTTTAGCGTCAGTGTAGAGTATAAGCTAGCAGGAAACGTTAGCCTATAGCTAGAATCTAAAATATCTTCGCATGAAACGTTTTGCTATCATTTCAGAACTTGGTGCATTATTCAGATGTATTACCTAACGTCTGAGCAGTGGGCAGAAGTATACTCTTTATTTCCTCTCCAACCGTCTTCAGTTCTGTCACAGAATGGATCTTAAACAAACACTTTCACGAGTACTAGGAGGAGCAACGAGTTGTCTTTTATACTATAACGAGATCAGAATGACGCCATACCTGTAATAAAAACTTAACCAGGAACAGACTGAAGCCGCAATTATTTATGGAGGACCATAGGATTAAATATTAAATAAATATGCAATTAAATACATTATTTTACTTTAAATTAATTCAAGAATTTAATAACCACGCTATTATGGAATCCATGTCATTATGTAACTTGTAAAAATAGTGTAATGTATTATACATTTGTAATAATACATTTTACTTCCCAATGGCATTTTTCATTACAGTATGCTCTGCGTTTGCAACGTAACACACCACAGTTGGATGTGTAATATACGGGATATCATGACGTAAAGGCCACTGCATGGTCTGTAATAAGCAATCCAAACACGCAGAGAATATTGGCTGTTTATTCATTCCAAGTACGCAAAGAACGTACTTGTATCCTTAGAAGAACGTTCTTGCCCAGTGTACTTGAGTATGGTCATTCAAGATCGCAAAGACGGACAACGCTTATCTGGATTGAGATATTGACCAATACTCTAGGCTCAGGTCATTTAAGCAGCGACATGAAAACCAAACACAGGCATTATCAGCGTAATATTTTATACACTTTTGTTGTATATACATTTACATTGTATATTTGTGTGTAATGTAGGCTCCTACTTCCTGAAATTAAAGACATTTCACTAATATTTCATAGGCTGCGTAATGTTATTTAACGTAAAGTGTTATGATGTTTCCTTGTGAATTGACTTGTCTGTCCCTCATAACTATTTAGCCTATCAATTTAATCAGTACTAAAAAGTACAGTACTAAAAAAGTATTTAGTCAGCCACCAATTTTGCAAGTTCTCTCACTTAAAAAGATGAGAGAGGCCTGTAATTTTCATCATAGGCACACTTCAACTATGAGAGACAAGTGGAGAAAAAAAATCCAGAAAATCATATTGAATTCTTTAATGAATTTATTGGTAAATTATGGTGGAAAATAAGTTTTTGGTCAATAACAAAAGTTAATCTCAATACTTTGTTATATACCCTTTGTTGGCAATGACAGAGGTCAAACAGTTCCTGTAAGTCTTCACAGGGTTTTCACACACTGTTGCTGGCTGACTAAATACTTTTTTGCCCCACTGTATATTTTTCAATAAGGTTTTTTCTTAGGAATTTCACAAGCACATTAACGAGCTAACAGCGGAAAAAAGCAGAGGCAAAAATAAACAACTGATTACAGATATTACATCACTGTGTATATATATATATATATATATATATATATATATATATATATATATATATATATATATATATATATATATACACACACATCCACTTCATTACATCCACTATATATAGGAAGCAGCTGAGCAATGGCATCTGATCCAGAGCTCCAGAATGTGACTGAGGATGGCAAGGCTGCATCATGCTGGCACCAAACCATTTTACTTAAATTGAAAACCTTAACGGAAACCCCAACCATCTCATGAAGTAAATGCTTTACTGGAGTTTGATATTGGCAACTGCTTGTTTCCAAATAGACAGCATTCTATTAATCCGCCCATGTTAGTTGGTGCACACATCCACTGCAGGTGCCTCCTCTGCCCTTGCCAGGGAGCGAGCCAGGCCAGCAGAGAAAAAGTGGGCAGGTGAAATACAGGCAGAGAAGGAAGAGGAGGCAGGCTATTGAAAGAGAAGAGCTGAGGGTGAGGGCAGCAGCTGCCAGAAGTGACAGAAACTAATTCTGCCTGATTCATCAAGGCTTTGGGAGTAGCAAAAGAGATGTCACATTAGGACAGTGTATA
This sequence comes from Esox niger, assembly GCA_016801105.1. Lineage (NCBI taxonomy): Eukaryota > Metazoa > Chordata > Actinopteri > Esociformes > Esocidae > Esox > Esox niger. The sequence goes on from JACXGJ010004343.1 coordinate 26,197, forward strand.
TTCACATGACAACTAGTAATGTAAACTGATATGAAATAAGCAATTCCTTCTGAAATTTGCTATTTTCTTTATTTGTATAAACAATTGACTAAGAACTAGTGAAAGAAACTATAGAAAACTAGTGTTCAACATAAAATGCAGTTTGGCTGGCAACAGCAGGGGTCTTATTTACCTCAACTATCATAGCTAGCATGACTTCTTTGTTTTGAAGTGAACCTGTAATATTTGCTAGAATTATAATATTTCTAATCTCTACTAATTTACATGCAGGCGTTCTTTGTAACTTGCCTTCTTTGGATTGGAACCGTACTTGGGCCATGAAAGATGACGTCAAGCAAGAACGCATCTGATATCCCAGAATACATTTTAAAAAGTCTGGAGAGCAGGAAAATAATATGGTATTGCGTAATAGCCAAGTACACATGCATCTCAATCTAGGTAGGTGCGTTCTCTGTCCTCGCGTTCTTGCAAGACCATTCTCTCAAGGACGCTTGGCAAGAACGATCTTCTAAAGGACACAAGTACATTATTAGCGTACTTGGTATTGATAAACAGCCATTATCTGTGCAGAAGGTACAAGGTATTAATGTTGACAACCACTATGTCAACTGAGTAATTAGAACAAATGTCCTGGTTGTGTCATTGCAACCACACTCCAGAGCCTGTTGCCCTACCACTTACACACTTTATTGACGTAATCAACCTATCACCTTTAATTTGAATCAGGTGTGTGATTACTAAGAAAAAATCTAAATCGTGCACCCCTTGTTTGGAAAACACTGGCCTAAACTGTGTACATGGTGGAAAACTGGTAATGTTAGATTAACAAGGCTCATGTTCTCATACAACATAAGGTACTCAATAAAAATGTAAAGCCATTAAATCTAGAATACAGTTTTTGCCTCAATAAAAAAATCTGGTCGAATGTATGTAAATGCTTCTTCTGATAATGCGTTTAATTTCAAATTTAATTACATGTAAATTTAATCATTTAAAAGTTAGTACGTGAGCATATTGGATGCATATTCAGAGGAAAAGACAGTTGGTTGAAAATGAGCAGACATTTTAAGGTAATGGGCAGATACCTATTGTTAGATGATATATTGGTGCAACCCTTGAATTTAAGCTCCTGTTAAAACACACCAGAAATGACATTTTCAAGCAGATTAAAGAGTCTAAAATTAAATGTTTTACACTTATAATATTATACAAAACAAGCAAATATACGTCATAAACTACTAATTTTATTCATCACCTGCTTCACAAAACTCCCAGGTTCCTCTGCTGCACAGAGAAAAAGAATATAAAGAAAAGCATTGGGAAAAAGAGAGACAGAAAGTGTTTTAGAAAATGAGCAGGATTACTCCTATGAAGTAAAATCCTCTCAAGAGGCGAGGGGCTCAATAAACCAGTCAACGTTTGGATACACTTGTGAATTCAATAATGAAAATTGTAATTAATAAAATAAACATGAAATTGTACCCAAAAATTATCCTGTGGTTTTAGAATAAACCTCCTAAACAAAAACATTTTATTTAGGTTTTTCAATTTTAAATCGAACATAAACAAAAACGCTGTCATAATTACGTTCAACTATCAATTGAAATTGCCCATGATCAAAAATAGTGTGATGCATTATTATTATGCATCTCATAGCCTTAGCACCGGGAAGAGCTAGCGAGATCGTACAAATAGAGATGAGAGGTTGATGTGGGAGGACAATGGGTCCATTTGGAATGTACCAACCTTTCTCGTTACACTATGATCTTTGAAGTCAAAATAAGAGTGACAGCTGACCATACAATATGGAAACAGAGCAGTGAATCCCCCATCCCATAAAAAATACCATGGATATAAAAAGTCTACACACCCTTGTTAGAATGCCAAGTTTATGTGATGTAAATGAATGAGACAAAGACGAATAATGTCAGAAGTTTTTACACTTTTTATGTGACCTATAATGTAAAATATTCAATTGAAAAACAAACCAAAATCTTTTTTTGGGGAAAATGAAAAATAAAAACCTCACAATAACCTGGTTGCATAAGTGTGCAAACACTCCTATAACTGGGGATGTTGCACAGTCATCATCAAGTTGAGAAAATATGGTACAACGGAGATATTACCCAGAACTGGATATTCCTCGAAAATGTATGAAAAGACGAGAAGAAAACTGATCAGGGAGGCTTCCAAGAGTTCTACAGTAACATTAAAAGAGCTGCAGGAATTTCTGGCAAGTACTGACTGTTTGCTACATGTTATTACAATCTCTCGTATTCTTCATAATAATGGGCTAAGGGGTAGGGTGGCAAGAATGTAGCCTTTTCTTAAAAAGAGAAACATCCAAGCCCAGCTGAAGTTTGCAAAAACCAACATCAAGTCTCTCAAAAGCACGTGGGAAAATTTGTTATGGTCTGATGGAAACCCAGGTTGAACTTTTGTACGTAATTCCAAAAGGTATGTTTGTCGCAATAACAACATTGCACATCACCCAAAGAACAGAATACCCACTGTGAAGGTGGGTGGTGGTGGCAGTATCCTGCTTTGGGGCTGTTTTTCTTCATGGAGGGCCGAGTGTCTGCAGGTTTTTGCTCTAACCTTGTACTTGATTGATTAATTAGGTCACTCATTGGTTAGTTTCTACCCTCATCTGGTTGTTTAGGTCTGAACTGGGAACCAATTTATAGTAAAAAAAACAAAAACTTGCAGACACTCTGCCCTCCGTGGAACCAGTTTGACACCCCTGGGGTAGAGGGGATTATGAACAGTTCCAAATACCATGCAATTTTGACACAAAACCTTCAGGCGTCCGTTAGAAAGCTGAAGATGAAAATTGGAAAAGGAAAATGACCCTTCAGCACGACAATGACCCAAAGCACACATCCAAACTTGGCTTCACCATAAGAAGACATCGGCTTCACTGACATCGGCACCTACCCACATTGTTTGTCATACAAATCCAATATATCGCACAGTCATTTTCAGGATATAGGGAAAATCCTGGAGCAACCCAAAAGTTATGTACAACTACACCCTTGAAAACATGGTCCTGGCCATGTGCCAACTTGGGGAGAAACCATCTGCAAAATGGGGGAGACAGGAGACATGGTAGCAGCGGGAGCAGCCATGTCAGCCTGACATTACTTTTAGAGACGCGATCAGAGACCTTACTCTGGTTGTAGAATAGAGTCCAGTAGTATAGCAACTAACCTAGAGTGACAGATTGTCTTACCAGATGTTGTTAGGAATCCATGCTGGTGCCACAGAGAACCAAAGGCATGCATTACCCCAAAGGCATATCTGCTGTCTGTGTAGATATGAACAGACTGATGTTGGGCTAGAATACAGGCTCTAGTGAGTGCAAACTGTTCTGCTGTCTTAGCAGATAGGTGTGAGGTATATTCTAGCACTTTCAACACCCTGTAATGCTGAAGTGATGGCATATGCTACCAAGTGCTGGGCTGGACTGACCCAAAAAAATCAAGATCAGCTTTATCCGCTGTAGAGAAAATAATGTGTAGGCAGCTTGAGACAGAAATGATGTTATTGACATCTCAAACAAAAAAATCATATTACTGTAGCCATAGATGTCTGTTAACCGTTTGTTTTTGTGAAACCATTGCATTACTGATGATCATAATGCAATTGAATACCTCTCAATTCCTGAACCTGCAGCTATAGATTTCAGAAAGTTCTTTAAGAGAAGTGGCGCTAGCAGCTCTGCCAAAGGTCAGTCAGGTGAGAAACAAAGATTTTACAAAGATTGTACAAACAGACAGATAGAAAATTTGAACCACTCTTCAGGCTTTGAGTAACTGTAAAATTGAGTTTAATAACAATAAGTTGTTAAAACAGGCAAGAATTTTCAGCTGGAAGTTGTTTAAGCTTTCAGTTAAAATTGGGCTCTTTTGATGACAGGAATATCATGCTCATGCATGAACTAAATCATTTTCATGACATTTTAAGTTTAAGAGGTTTACACATCTAAAATCAGTTATTTCATCATTATTCTTACCACCATAGAAATCCACAAACTGTGTGTTTGAGCACGACTGAAAGCTTCAGGGTTTCAATTTAATGATTATTGTTCAAATTTTGCAAAAAGTGCAAGAGTATATGTGAAGCAATTGAGAGGGCTTTGAGTTTGCAAAGGGAGTCATCGCTGGCAGTGTTTGTGGATGTCATTAGTATGTTATAATTTGTTCATAAAAACAATATTAATAAATTAATAATTACAGATTTTGAAAAGAACATTGCTTTATTTGTTTGATTTTGCCAGTGTGGATAATATCCTTCTGAAAATATTTTATTTGTAAATCTGTACATTTTGAGACATAATTGACAGAGCGGGGAAATAAAAAAAAAGTCAATTGTGGAATCTGCTGTTTGCAGATGTTGCTCATTTAATTCCAGATCCAAGGGAGCGGTCCGCGACGAGGAATGCCGCCGTATGCCTCATTATACCGCGATATACCGCATTATACCGCGATATACCACTGCATGTTGCAGTGCCATGCGGAAAGGACAAAAACATAAAATAAAAATTGCCACCAGGAAGCATCTGCAAGAACATCAACACCCGCCGGAAACTGCTGTTATTCAAGCCAGCTTCTGCATTTATATGGCCAGAATAAAAATATATGGCCAGAGATACAAATCGGAGGAATATTGTCTACTATAATCATATTCATTGATTGCTATGTTACCATGTTGCTGTGGGGCTTGGCTTGATTAACTGTTATTTCTGAGAACTGATAGTCATAGGTGTACACACATGAATCTCTTACTTTTCGTTAAATGTAACACATTTTTACTGAAAAGCAAATATAGCAGTTGATTACAATTATTAACTTAACATTTATTGATATGTTTCTATCAATAAAATATTTTTAAAATAAAAAAGTTTTACTTTTCCCACCAAATGTCTTTGATAAATTACAATATGCCACACTAGACCCAAACAAACATATAATTCAAGTGTTTAACATAGCGGGATTACATTAAGGACGTTGTGTTTGTTTTATTGGCAATAGGCTACACTTTCAACCCATCATTGTTTCATGACTGAATGACGTTTGAGCAGACCTTCTAATTAGTTGATTTCCTAATAGCCCTTAAATTGACAAATTACTTATAATTACTCCCAAGGAGAAATATGGGTGAGACAAAGCGTCTGTTAAAATACTTGTATTGTCAGATGCCCAATCAGTTATTTGGAATAAGGAGTAAAAATATGAAAATCTCGTAATAGTTTGTGAGTTTTGAATTCTGATAACGGAACAATGTAATATGTTACACTAATTTAGGAAAAGTCATGAAAGCTTTTGCCTTATCGGGATAGTTGTAATGCTCTACTACAGGCTCAGATCATTTACTGAACCTCATTTGTTGGCCTCAGTAGCACCATCACTATGATTTTTTCAAACCGGCCATGTTGTCTATTTTATGTTGGACATTTCGAGTTGCCTGTGAGAGTTGCCGCTTTTGGTTCTGGCGCCAACCCTAGTCACATGTGGGACTAATATTGTGAGAGTGAGCAAAGGCTCGCTGTTTTGTTAGCAACGGATCATACAGATCACACAGTAACAGTCTACTGAATATGCTATTGATATATTAACTTTTTCATTTGGAACTTTTCCCACCGGACATTTTGGCTGTTAATATTTTTTTATCTGCCGGACTCACCAGATACCAGCGAAAAGACACATTTGCCGGCTAACTTAAACCCTGACGCACAGTTTTCCTTGGTCTTGTTCCGTGTGCACTTGCCGTTTTCCTTGATAGGCTAATCATTTTATGTAAAAGCTACATTTGATGATTTGACTCCATAGAAATCTGAATCTTTGGTAAAATAATCAGAAAATATGAATAGTATATACTATGGTGTCGGCTACGTTGGATATTTTTTCTCTGCTAATGTAAAACAATAATTTTATTACCAAGGCTTTACAAACCTATTTAGGAAGTCATGTAAGAAAGAGGGTGTATGTTTCAAAACTGTATTTTCCAAATCGGCTAGGTACTGTACAGTTGGCCAGATAATTTTGTTAGAAATTAAATAGATGAAAATCTAGATATTTATTTAAATAATGTACAGTTCAACATTTTACCAACATATGTAATTCACAATGCTACATTTAAGTTGCCCGTCCTCCAACTCCACAATCACAGATAAGACATTGTAGATGTGATTAGCATATATGTTGCAGGCCTTTATCGTCAGTTTCTCAAGCCAAAATGTTCTGATACCGATAACAAGGTCATCTTTGCTTGTTGGCTTGGCACGCTTATGAACAAATGTTTTAAGTTCATTCCAAACATTTCTATTGGACTTAAATCCAGCGACCTAAAGGACAGAAAAAGAGAAAGTTAGATATAACGGACTTCTATCGTAAAAGGGGTGCGTTATGTGTTGTTTAATAGTGTTGGAATTATGTGTACACTGTTCTACAGTACTTACTCAGCTGGCGTCTTAACACAGTTTATGCCTGCATTTGCGATGCAATTCCGTGCGGCAGTGTGTTTTGGGTCATTTTCTGAATTGGAAGCAGAAAATATATAAAAAGATATGTATACGTTAGCATACTTATATGTTAGCGTACCGTAACAGTCAATGTAAAACAATACTTATGAAGAGGCCAAGACATAACATAATATGTGTGTTGGAGCCCAAATGCCTATAACTTGAAAGAAACGATGTCCCAGAAAAAATATATATGAACAATGGATCTAACACATCCCTTGATGATTTATTCCTCTTGGGCCATAATGCCTAAAGAAGAATGTAACAATTCTTAATTATTATTATTAATTTAGAGAAATTGTAGTTAAAAAATGTGTGGGCAAAAATATATAATTTCGCATTTAATTTGCTGTAGCTTTAAATAAACTTATCTTTGAAAATCACTTACGGGCCTGGTCCCTGAAGAGAAATTTCCCTTCACACATGGAGTTTAAGTGGATGCTTGGGAGAAGGCTTGGTTGATCTTCTACCAGGTTTTCTATAGCAATTTTTTTGCAAATTGTTCAAGGGCAATTGTGGTTTCGTCGGAAAATATGATATCATTTAATCTCTCATGACATTTGATCCATGGTCTGAGCCTGCAGCACACAAAGTTCTTGGTTTGTTTTACGAATCACTGGATCCAAACTGCGGTAAAAACAGAGAAAACATGGTTATTGTTCTGTACATTTTGTAATAGATACTATACAACTATATTGAATATTCCACCATTAGTTTGTACCCAGATATTCAACCCTATTGTTGTTTGCTGCTTGGGGTTTAAGGCCAGGTGTTTTTGTAAAATTACTTTGTGCAACAGCTAATGTAAAAAGGGCTTTATAATATTAATTTGATTGATTGATTGAGAATACAAAAGCAATTGAAAAATATTTACCATAAATCTCAACAGGATAGACATTAGATGTTACATTTTTTCAAAGATACTTGTTAATATTATTAAGGTTATAATCAATAAGGCTATAGGACTGTAGCCTACACTACCTGGTTATTATTTTCTGCTTCCAGGTTTGGCAATTGACTGGAGTGTGATGATAGTGTTGTTGAATAGTAGGATCCTTCACCATAATTCCCATGTCTTACAGTACTGTCGAAATGGCATCGGTAGATCTTTCGTTCCTCCCACAAGGACTCAAATGAAATCAAGGTCAGTATCCAAAGTGCAATGTTTAAGACTATGAAAGACTGGTTGAGGGAAATACTGTGTTTATGGCATATTCAAACCTTTGACCCCACCCCTTCTGCCCAGAACCCACTTCAACACAATATAATCCATCAAGGGGGTGTTTAAGTTTAGTGAATGTTTTATGAATGAATAGCTCTGGATTTAAATTTGTTATATTCAAGTTAATTTGCATTTAACCACAAAAAGCATGGCTGAATTGTGATGCTGCTGAGGAGAATGTCCATGCTAATTGGAATGATTGGGATGCTAATTATACTAAATGACATTCAGCTCTGCCGGATAATGGTGGTAAAAAAGGCCTGGCGGTTCAAGTGTTCATCGGCCAACAGCCCGTTATACTTAGTGTTGGTACTCAGGCAGCCGCTAATGGTACCCAGATGCTAATAACCCATCACGGAATGCATGAGGTCAATGGATGAATGTGTGATACACCAATGTGAATGAAAAAGCCTTGGTTGAATTAACTTACAAATGAAATGCAAGATCTCCAAATGTCACAAACTAATGTAGGCCTCATATTTTATGGCATCCACAATGTATGGCATCTTACCATCATCTTTGTGCTTTGGTAAACTGGGCCCTGATCAAATTAATTAGTTCCACTTTGTGGTAGAACGCTCTGACATCCTATGGAAATTGACATAATGCTCCCTGCAAACACTGTACTCCCTGCTGTTGAATGTGACTTAACTTTAAAAATGAGATTGAAGTGTAATGTTAGTTGATCAATGTTGTACACAAAATCAGCTTTACCTCTAAACTAAGTATTGCAATTATATTCATGAAATTCCCTTTTATATTAGGAGTTATATTATGAAACATATAATCTGTCTGAAAAGAAATTACACTTATTAACCCCCATCCCCCAGGGGAGACTTGTTTGCCATGTGTTTTTCCTGGATTTGTTATTTCCATATGTTGTTCTAACCACCCTCGTACTGGTTCTTAATATATTAGGCCTACATTAGTTTGTGACATCTCTCTGAAACCCGAAATATTCCCAAACAACAAGATGATTTTTTTCCCTGCACCAAATCATCCCTAGTCTATCTCATTGTCCTCTGCGTACATTTTCTTATTCAATCCTCTTCCTATCCCTAACAGCAAGCCCTACTATGCTCTATTCTTTCGCTGTATGCTCTGGCTGCCTCCTCATGTATCTGACTGGTTCATTTGATGTTCAGCGTGCCAACATAGCTACAGTAGTATCTTTCCCCGACCTGAGCATTATTTTCAAATGCTTCAAACAAATAGTTTTTATTTGTGTGTAGGCAATTAGTGCCTTTGTTTATTATAACATATCAGTGATAAAGTTGCAACTAGAAACATTGTGCTTGTAAAATCATTATAACCTGTTATTTCAGGTTATACTGTCGTTAAGAAAACGATTTTTGAGAACAAATAGCATTTTTTCAACGTTCTAGCGCCCCCATGTGTTTGGAATAGTACAATCACAGTTTGACACAATCCACCAGATGCTGATGCAATCTTCCTGATCCTACCACTGTAAGAAAACTCTGGAATTAAATTAGCGACATCTGTATGTCCTCTCTCTCTCAATATCATCCTTATTATTAAATTATTCAAATATTGTAATTTTTGCACTAAAGCCTGTGTACTTGAATAAAATACTTGACCTGCAACTTATCTGAGAGGAGATACAGTAGCATTCAACAGAAGAAAGGGAGAGGAAGTGAGGTAGAGAAGAGGAAGAAAAAAGGAGAGGGGGACAGGAGGAGGTAGAGAGGTAACACTGGACCAGAAGGGACAGAGACACCCTGAAACATAGAAGAAGATGTGTGTTTTCTATCCATGTTTCTATCAGTTTCTTTTCACCTCATGTGCTACATGATTCTTTTCTTCATGGTAAGTAGCCAAGTTAACAGGAGGAGGTTCACTAAGTTTCTGTTGTTGGACGGTCAACTGTCATATCAATCTAATGGCTTTGGTGGCCTGTGTTAAGAAATGATTAACAGCATCTTTCCACGCATGCACGCACGCACACAGTCACACAGTTATATTTTCAACACAATCTTGAAAAATCGGTTTTAAAAGTCCTTTATTTATCCTGTCAAGTCTGGAACATTGTAATTTATTTTCAGAAGCAGGAATGAATTGTCAACTATGAAATTAAGATTTTTCAGACATTAATGTTCACCAACAGCAATGATAAACAACAACAACCAGATTAATTATTTCTAAATGAGAAGGTTTTACATACCAGTGAGGTGATTAATTCTATTAATTAATGACTCTAATTGACAGGTTACATCTTCAGTGGTGTTTAATCAGGAATATTTACAATCAGATTATATATTTACTCACGACTAGAGAGTTGTGGTCAGTGTTTTACAACGGTGTGTCATACTGAAGATGATCATTATTAGAGTGAAACATCATGTTGTGTTTGACACATGGACCATCTGAAACAGAGTCAGCCCATCGCTCAATCCACTCTTCCTCCCAGTAACAGTGTCCAGTCAGACCCTCTCTACACAACACATGTGGCCAGTTGTTGAATCTCTCTGGGTGATCAGGATACAAATTCCCCCCTCTCAGACGTCTCATCTTTCAGTTATCCTCAGACAGAGAGAGTTGTCTATTTGCTGTGTTTATGTCCACTGTATTGATTGTACTTGTTCTTGTATTTGTTGTATTGTACTCTGAAACATTTTATGTAACAACTTACTGCTGACTATTCTTGGCCAGGACGCTCATGGAAAAGAGATTTTTAAGCTCAATAAGCGTTTCCCGGTTAGAAAATGGTTTTAAAAAAAGAAAAAATAAGAAAAAATAAGAAAACACCAAAAACCCAAAAATATTGTGAGATCACAGTCATCTGAGGGATGAGACACAATATTAAACATCAGTCATATTATAAACAAACATATTGTATTTCATTAATGTCATGTACTGGATATTAGGACACTCAGACAAAACACAGAAACACACACGCAATATAAAAAAAACACAACCTCCCACCACACACACACACACACCAGGTGTATATGTGTTCTGTATAATAAATGACTTACATTTATTCAGTCCTGATTTCATGCTCCCATCTGCACTATTACCCATACTGTGGAAGAAGCAGAGAAACGGACTGTCATTCAGACTGTCATTTAGTGACACACAGACTGTCATTTAGTGACACACAGACTGTCATTTAGTGACACACAGACTGTCATTTAGTGACACACAGACTGTCATTTAGTGACACACAGACTGTCATTTAGTGACACACACACACACACACACACACACACACACACACACACACACACACACACACACACACACACACACACACACACACACACACAGCTAACCATGGGGACCAGAAAATAGAAATTGCATGCTCCCTTGCCTCAATCGTAACCCTAACCTTATCTGTTACCCTAATCCTAACCTTAACCTAATATAACCCTAACCTTAACCTGAATACAGTAACATTTATGCCTAACCTTAACCCTAAACTTAACTAAACTTAACTAACTGTACCTTAAAGAAACCCCAATAATAACTTTAAAATGTATTGTAAGTTTGACCTTAAACCTAAACCCTGAGCCAGAAATTGCTAAATGGCAAAAGGTCCCAATGAGTCCAATTTCTTATGGTTTTACTATACTCATGGGGACTTTTGGTCCTCATGAGAATAGTTAGAACACACGCGCATGCAAACAAGTGCGCACCCACACAGAGACACACACCCACAGACACACACAGAGAGACACACACACACAGAGACACAGAGATACTCACACAGAGACACACAGAGACACACGCACATTTTGAAAATTATGATCCAAATTGAGATATAGACATGGACAATAATTTTATCACAAACTTCTGTGATTCCTAAAATATTTAGAATGAGACACGTCACCACTAGTCAAGGCTTGTTGTTATTCACAGAAAACTAAAAGGCTGTGTTAGAAGTTTTGGAAGTATTTTATCACTTAATTGTATGCAACAAAACAGACCACCTGGAATGTAGACAACTGACACTGCTAGCAAAGCTGTTTACTTTAAACTAGTGAGAAAAAAATATTTGATATAAGAGAATATATTTTTCAAGGGTTTAGAAATATTACATATTTATTGCCAAAAAAACATGCCAACTTTTAACCACATTAGTTAATACCCATAGAGAGAAAAATCTACAGGACATACTTGAGTTTCTCCAGGCTACAGTGTGGATCCTCCAGTACAGCATTGAGCATTTTGACTCCTGATTCCCCTGGGTGATTGTTGCTCAGATCCAGTTCTTTCAGGTGTGAGGGGTTTGACTTCAAAGCAGATTCCAGATAAACACAGCCTTTCTCTGTCACTTGACAGCCTGATAGCCTGCAGAGAGACAATTATGATTTCACAAGCTGCTTCTTCCCTTAAAATTCTGTTTTTTAGGGCCCAATAAAATCTGTGCTATTTTATTCTAGTTCTGCGATATTATTTGTTTTTTATGCATTCCATTTTCAATGTCACACCTCCATATAAAACCCATATATTATATTATACAGTATTGGGTTGCAGATGTGTCAGCTGTTTCTTCACTTGCAACAGCATGCAATTCTTAGTAATAGATCATCAACTAGATGGAAAAGTGAAATTCTAAACCCACAGCAACCACACATATATAGAGGCATTAATGGTCAATAGGCTACACTGCTTGCAGAAAAGGAAAACTAACATCTGCTTACTCATAGACAGTCTGTCACAAAGTTGGCTTAATGTATATTTAGCATGTTATCTTAATCACATGTAAACATGTCTGAGTGAGCTCAGACAGGTCTCCAGACAAGTGCTCCAGTGTTGACCTACTGTTAAAATGCGTGAGGTAGACTTTACCAGCATCTCAACCAACCTCGACAAAATTATCGACAAATTCCTGCCTTGCCTCGCAAGATTTTATATTTCTTTGGCAATATTGTTTGAATAGGTGCAGATGATTAATTTCCTTGTTTTTTGCTGGTAGGCTAGATTTTCTTAGCAGTTGAAGCTAGATTTTCTGAGCAGTTGACAGTGCTGGTAAAATTTACAGAATGACATTGGTTTGTTGAAATATTGCTCAGCATGGTTAATGTTTTTTTCTATTTTGGTTCTGGGTAAATGTGTCTCTGGACTGTTATGGAAATTCTTGAACTAATGTACATTGGAGACATGTTCACTTTTCTATTACCTCGTATGTACCTCTGCTTTTTGATTGTGACACACGTCTGTATAATACAGAGGATCATTACGTACTCTGAATAAGTATATATTTTTTGTGACTATTGTTATGGAAGTTATTGTACTAATGTACATTGGAGACATATTTGCATATTTGTCCTTTGATCTGTAGGAATGTGGTTGTTGGGGGAGCTGGTATTGGCCTAGAGGGCATCATGGATTAGTATCAGCAGATTATATATACTTATATACTTGTAGATCTGCCAATCTGTACAACTCATTGTCTATCTATTGTTTGTCAAGATGCTGCAAGTCCCCTTCAAGAGTTGAAATGGTTACACATGTGTGGGAGATCAGCCTGCCCCTTGGGTTAAACCTAGGTAAAAATGTAACAAAGGGAATGAGTTTTATTGCCATAGGAGAGCTGGGCAGCATCTTACCACACCCATTTTAATAAATACTGTAGGATCTGAGCATTAACAACTACAATATGAATGTATAGTTCATTAGAAGTGAATGTGCCTAGATGTTGAGAATAACAGAAAGTTAAGATTCGCCCTGTGGTTGTGCTCTGGTAACCACAGGAATGTTTGCATAGATCATTTGGTGTGGGGGTTAGTGTCTTGGCTTTGCTATGTAAACACACCCCTCAAGGTATTTAACAGCTTGTACCCCACATTACAGTTGAGAGAGAAGAGAGAGACAAAGAGAGTAGGTAAGAGTTTGAGCCTGTAACATCATGTGCTAATAGACTATCAATATGCTGCAATAAACAATTGAATTACTCTCTCCCTTGACAACCGAGTACACAAGTTATTATTACTACCACTATACGACATGGCTGATTTCTAACAATACTGACTGTTCATGTATTTTCCTCCTCCTCAAATGATTATGCTGTAAGCTTTTGACACGTCTCTCTATTTACAAATAAACAGTACATTTTGCCAAGAGAATTCTGTCTCTGTTCTTACTCCTTTACGAGTGTCTATCGATGGAATTATCATCACAGGACATTTAACAATAGAGTTAGGTTATGCACAGTGAGCAACAACAAGTTCCGAATGGAGAATCATAGGACACACTGCCAAAACCATTGATTAAGAATTAAAGATTTTAGAGTAGACGACATGCGATGGTAATTATTATTATTACATTGAAACGTAAAATGCCAAAGGTTTTTGTCTAGGTTCTGTGATCAAGTGTATCATCTGCACCGCGTGGCACCACAGCTCGTCTTCCTATCCAGCTCACCACCTCACCGGTGTACTAACCACTGGCTGGAGAGAGATGGCAGCAGCACCCCGCTGTTTTCACTTAGATATTAGTTCAGTCTATACACTTGTGCTCATAATTTGGCATACCCTGGGATTATTTGTAAAATTTTGGCATTGATTTTGAAAATATGACTGGTCATGCCAACTTATTTTATTTATTTTAGGATAGTCACATAGTCGCATAGTTGTTTGGCTCCTTAAAAAAATAAAAAATAACATAAATCACCCAAATGGCATTGATCAAAAGTTTACATACGGCTGAATATTTGGCCTTGTTACAGACACACAAGATGACACAAACAGGTGAAAATTGCAATTAATGTATGTGAATAAATAGTAAATTAGTTTGTTAACTCTCAAGTGGATGCACTGAGCAGGCTAGCTATTGCATGGTCGAGTTGCCAGAAAGAAGCCTTTACTGCGCCAATGCAACAAAACATTTCTGGTCACAATATGCACCACATTGCTTCGGGTGCACTTTAATTCGGAGTAACTACACCAAAATAGAGATTCATGGTCACAACCATAAGTGCTATGCTTGCAGAGGGGTCAACAAGGCCTATAATGAAAAAAATACCTGCCCCACTGTGAAGCATGGTGGTGGCTCACTCATGATTTGCAGGTGTGTGAGCTCAAAAGACATCGGGAATCTTGTGAAAATTGATGGCAAGATGAATGCAGCATGTTATCAGGAAATACTGGCAATTTGCATTATTCGGCACGAAAGCTGCACATGGGACACTCTTGGACTTTCCAGAGTGACAATTTCACTATATGCACAAGGCCAAGTTGACCCTCCAGGGGTTAAAGCAGAAAAAGTTTTAGGTTCTGGAGTGGCAATCACAATCTCCATACCTTAAAAGAAGAGAGCCACTCTGGGGAGATCCCAAACGTGCGGTTCATGCAAGTCGACCAAAGACTGCATGACCTGGAGGCATTTTGCCAAGACAAATGTGCAGCTACACCACCTGCAAGAATTTGGGGCCTCATAACAAAAGACAGCACCCTGTCGTTGATGCTAAAGGGAGCTATACACAGTATTAGGAACGAAGGGTATGCAGACTTTTTTCTTCGTTGCTATGTTTTGTTTTATGATGGTGTCATTCTGTTCACTTACAGTTCAATATGAATGCTTTGAGAAATAAATGTCTTGCCTGCTTACTCATTTTCTTTGCAAATTGTACATATATTACCAATTCTCCAAGGGTATGCAATCCTTTGAGCACGACTGTATTAGTTGTGTTAATTACAGAGAGCACCGATTATTGTTTCTTGTCTCTTGTCTTAATCTGGAGCAGAAAAAGCATGATGTGTGTTTTTCTGCTCCAGATGAAGTATTAATCAGTTTTTGCTCAAGTTTTGTCTACTTAATTGTTAGCAACAGCGTTGGGCACGATGATGTCAAACCTGGCAGCACGATCGAGAGGCCTCCAATGCCTCTCTTCCCGTCGTGCATAGGAAAGTTAAGGGGGTGGCGTGTTTTCACCAAACTTCACCTCCAGAGCGCATATCTGGGAATCTGCGTTCTGCACAGCGTCGGACCACTACGAATACCTTGTAATACCACATGGGCTAGCCATTGCAACGGCGGTGTTCCAGGACTTTCTAAATGAGGTGTTCCAGGATAAGTTGGGGAGGTACATTGTGGTTTACAATGTTGACAACTTGATTTACTCCCCAAAATGTGGTCCAAATTCATGCTGTCCTGCAATGTCTCCTTAAACACCAACGATATTTAATAGAGGAAAAGTGGGTTCCACACACCCACCTTCTCCTTCCTTGGGTACTACATCAGTACGGAGGGCGTGCAAATCAAAACAGCTGAAGCTGGAGGCGGTGAGGTCAAAGGGATTCCCTAAGACCATCAAAAACTTGAACAATTTAATCGTGTTTTCCAACTTTTACCGCCGGTTCATCAGGGATATCAGCACCATCACGGCGCCACTCAAGTCACTGTTTAAAGGCCAACCTCAACACCTCCGCTGGACCCCGGACACGAAGAGAGAGTTCCTCCATCCTAAGGACAGGTTCACAACGGCACCACTCCTGAAACATCCAGACCCCTATACTCTATTCTTCAAGCACTGCCAGTTCATCCTCACATACCGTCCTGGAAGCTCTGTCCAGCCTCCACGATAAGGGGGATTGAACAACCAAGAGACATGCCCATCCTCCCTCCTCATGCATCGTTGGTCCCTTCTCCTGGGACATTGACACAGACATTCAACAGCCAGGAAGACGGGAACCCACACCAGCGATGTGCCCCCCCCCAACGAGACCTACATGCCCCGGAGAGTGCCGGGTCAGCTGGTGATGTGGGCGCACACCACCCCTGCTACAGTCCAGGCACTCACAGCGAAATACAAAGTGAGATATGGACTAAGACTATGTGGTGTATGGGTGAACAAAGGAGTGTCTGTCTGTCAAAATGGTATGCATGAAGAGTTTATCTATATAATCTCATGTGTGAGAAGGTAAAAAGTGTCTGGGGGAGAAACAACTGACTGGGTTATAAAACCAGGGATGTGTGATGTAATTGGGTGATAGACAAAAGGTGGTGCAATCAGGAGGAATGTCCACTGATTGGTCATCAGCAGTCAGAAGATAAACTGATGACTCCCAGATGGGAAACACCAACGACAAAAATCAGGAACATTAGGGACACCTGTGTTTAGGGCAGAAAGGGGGAAAAAACACTCCGGGTGGAAGTAGTTGGGGGTGTTGCGTACCAAATTGATACTGGACAGGGCACGCCCCTGAGAAACGCAGTTGGGTACGGGCCGCGGACATCAGTAATCTGTCCTAGATAGCTAATTTCCACACGCGCCATCCTTACATCCTTATCAGCCTACTCCTTAGCCTGGGGTGGGGGGGGGGGGTACAGTGTCGTCTGCTCTGATTGGCACCGCAGCTCCTCTTCCTATCTGGTGCTTCACCTTGGAGGTGTTCTAACTACCGGCCAGAGAGTGATGGCTGCAGGGCACCACACACCTGTTTCCACTTTCTGCACCAGAGAAACTTTTGAACAGTTTTTGCTCAAGATTGTTCTCGTCTTTTACTGCCTAATTTTTTTTTTATGGAAAAAATAAAAATCTGTCAATAAGAAAAATGTTGGGGTGTCTTTAACCATTTTACTACCGTGCCAGTTTCAAGATATCCACATGTTTATTAAGGACTTTCCCTATCTCAAGATCACCACAGAAGTTATGTGATTGTCAAAAGATTAAGATGTTTACTCTAAGCATGTTTCACCAAGCCATTCTGATTCTTATCACACTGCTCACTAAATCAGGAAGTGTTTATCTAAATGTGTTTCAGGGTAAAATATTCCACACATTCCCCATTGTCAGTATATTTTTGTTTTTTATTATTACTCACCTAAGAGTCTCCAGTCTACATTGTGGTTCCTTCAGCAATGCAGAGAGCTTCTCCATTCCTGAATCCATCAGTTTGTTTTTACTCAGATCCAGTTCTTTCAGGTGTGAGGGGTTTAACTTCAGAGCTGAGATCAAAGATTCACAGATGTGCTCTCTAATTCCACAATTTGACAGTCTGGAGAGAGATTATCATGTTACAAACAGAACAATAGTTCAGAATAACTTTAGAAAAGCCTCTATATATTCCATGTCTGAGAATATTAACATTGACAGTCAAATTTAAAAAGAAAAAATGAATATTTATTTCTGAAATAATACAGTGCGAAATCACATAAATACACATTAACATTTAAACTGTGGTCATGCTACACAAAATGAGCACATTATGCCATAATGCAACAAAAGAAAGCTAACTTTATTACTGATAGAGAAAATATCGACAGGACATACTTGAGTTTCTCCAGTCTCCAGCGTAGATCCTTCAGTCTACCACAGAGCAGTTGGAGTCCCATGTATCCTGGGTGATTGAAGCTCAGATCCAATTCTTTTAGGTGTGAGGGGTCTAACTTCAGAGCTGTGACCAGAGAATTCCAGTATTTCTCTGTGCCCAGACAGCCTGACAGCCTGCAGAGAGGCAATCATGATTACAAAAACTACTTCTTCAATTAACACTGGAACCACCAAGCTTTTCAAACTCTCAGTTTCTGCTGGGGCCCAACTCACCTAAGAGTCTCCAGTCTACATTTTGGATCCTTCAGTAAAGCAGAAAGCTTCTCCACTCCTGAATCCTTCAGATCATTGTTACTCAGATCCAGCTCTTTCAAGTGTGAGGGGTTTAATTTCAGAGTTGAGACCAAAGATACACAGCCTTCGTCCTTGATTCCACAATCTGAAAGTCTGGAGAGAGATTATCATGATGTAACAAATAACTTTAATATAAAATGAAAAAATTAATACATAATGTTTTCCTAAAATGTTTATTGTCCTCACAATTACACATTGTGAAATCACATAAATATAGAATTGAAATTGAAACTTTGTTCACGCAATACAAAATGAGCACATTGTCACAATGCAAAAAAAAAGATGCCAAATTAATACCACATTACGGATTATCGATAGAGAAAATAACTACAGGACATACTTGAGTTTCTCCAGTCTCCAGCATGGATCCTCCAGTCCAGCAGATAGCAGTTTGATTCCTAAGTCTCCTGGGTGATTGAAGCTCAGATCCAGTTCTTTTAGGTGTGAGGAGCTTGAATTCAGAGCTGGGACCAGAGAATTCCAGTATTCCTCTTTGACCAAACAGCCTGACAGCCTGCAGAGTCAATCATGATTTCACAAACGTCTTCTATTAATACTAGAACTGCCAGGTCTTTCCGACCTCCAGTATCAACCAGAGCCAAAAGCTGTTTCTCGTCATTAGCATACAAATTCTCCTCCGCAGCATCACTATCACGCCAGAGTATCAGTTCATCTACTGTGTCATCATCAACAATATAGAACAGTCTTAAAATGTATTAAATACTGAATATGTTTTAATGTTTTGGGCAGAAAAAAATCCCCTCCAAAAGTAGGTGAATGGTAGGTGTTGTTCATTGAAGACATATGGGTTTAAGATCAAAAGATGAGTACGAGACAAGAGTTCATAATTTAAGCTTTTATTTCTTGGTATAAACATCCAAACATTGGGCATAGAAAGCACAACAATTTGGAATGTCCTGAAAAGGAAACAAACTACTGGTGTACTGAGCAACAGATGTTGAACTGGTCGGCCAAGTTAAAAAACAGTAGTTGATGTGTCACAAGGCTGGTAGTAGAATGACACAGGCGCAGAGATGTGGTGATATGCCATACTTCTTTATTAAAATTAAAGAAACCAAACTGAAAGCAGCTTACCGTGACTTGGGTATAGGCTAAGGAGCAACAACAAACCATAATGATCCACCCAGAGTGTGGACCAACATTCACCTAAATGGGTTCCCCAATTGGAGGCAACGATCTGCACCTGCCTCCAATTGGGGAGACCAAACTTACATAGAGATGCCTAGAGGCATCTTTTTGTCCTGTCCTGACTATGGCCCCAGCTCTGTGAAGAGATGGCTAGGGGCATAGCCAGGACGTGACAGTACACCCCCCTAAGGCGCGGGCTCCAGAACGAAAGACCGTGGCAACAGCGCTCAGTCAGGCGGAGGCTCAGCACCTGGAGCGTCCGGAACGGGCCGGGGAGGCGGCGCCGGAGCGGCCGGGGCGGGAGAGGGGGGCGCCGGAGCGGCCGGGGCGGGAGAGGGGGGCGCCGGAGCGGCCGGGGCGGGAGAGGG
>JACXGJ010004344.1:0-46057 GCA_016801105.1 Esox niger
TATGGAGGCAGGTTTCTATACAGCATGGCAGATACTGGCTGTATGGAGGCAGGTTTCTATACAGCATGGCAGATACTGGCTGTATGGAGGCAGGTTTCTATACATCATGGCAGATACTGGCTGTATGGAGGCAGGTTTCTATACAGCATGGCAGATACTGGCTGTATGGAGGCAGGTTTCTATACAGCATGGCAGATACTGGCTGTATGGAGGCAGGTTTCCACTTGATTAGACTACAAGTACAAGCTCAGATTCTATAGACATAGGCAGATGTCATAGCAAAAAAGTCAAAATTTGAAAACATAGATATTATTTACTTCAAGGGGCCTTATGTATGTTTACTGTACAACTAGCATAAATGACTAGAAGACATCTAGACTGGACTAAAAAAACACAGACTGTCTCCTCACTACTCATTACCTTACCAGTGAGACCAGCATAGTTCCCCTTTAAATTAACATTATGTTAAGGCAGAGGTTTAATAATTAGCATTTAGTGTTTAAGGTGGCTCAAAGACTAATGTCTCTTTAAGATGAGCCCTGTTATCAATCAGTACAGCATTAATACAAATGAAAAATATTAAACTGTCATCACACTATTTTATTTACCATTGTTTGACCATGGAAGTTGACCAACTTATTCTTAGAAGCAACCTGTGAAAATGTTACATGGGGAGGAGAGGGGATGAATGAGCAAACAGTTTAGGAATACATATCTAATAATATCCAGCCGTTTATTATTAGGTTATATAGTATGGTATTCAATGCTAAAACGTGATTTAAGATACAGAATGTCAGACGTTTTCGCAAAGTGATTGTCAGTAAACTAATTGCAGCTCTCTTCTTAAATTCAGTCTTATATAAAACATAATTATGGGTCCTAGAGTTGTCAGTGGTAAACAAATGTATGGGCACAGTAGAGAAAAGTGTCTAATTCTTAATTACGTGACCTTCTTTATCTCTAAATTTGCAATTGAGACTTAGTTAACCTGTCATAATTTTAAGATGAAGATACCATCAGGGCTGCACGGACAGTCATGGCTTTTATAGCAGGCCTTAAGACACACCTCTATTAGTTGGCCCACCCATCTCTTTAAACAAAATACACTGTACACTGTGCAATACATTTTGATGCAATTTAGATATGCAAAAAGGCTATCAAAAAGAGTCCCTACATTATTTGGGGCGGGAGAGGGAGGGGAAGTAGTCGCCAGACCAGTAGGGGCTCGTTGAGGGGCTTCTCCATTCAGGGAAGCAGGAGCACCTGGAGGATGATGAAGTAGTCTGTCACCCAACCCCGCGTGGGCTCTGTTGAGCCCCTGCAGAATAGGGACCAGGGCCTCCCGTCCTTGCCCGGTAACTCCAGGGCTCCAGCACTGGTCCCCCGCCCTGAGGTTCCAGCGCCGGTCTCCTGCCCTGTGCTGGAGATTTAGGACAATTAGGTCATCTGTCGATAAGGTTTAAGTTTAAATGCACCTTGGTCATACAGCAAGACAACAATCCAAAATTGACAAGCAGGCTAATATCAGAAAAGAAAAACATGTGGCATGTATGAATGCTCATATCAATATATTCAGATCTGACCCAATTTAGCAGTTGTCACAGGGACTAAGAGCACTTGCTGGAGGCAGGCCCAACAACATTTTTTCCAAAAAGACCTCTACATCACAGTTTACAACTCCATGGTGTCCCCTTCCGAGAGCACAAATAGCTCTGGTGTGACTTTCTTCTGCACAAATGTCAATTTGGTGACTTGCTTGTGTGGGTTTAGACTCTACAACATTTATAGAGTATAATTCCCACAGGAAGAGGTTCATGTACTAAACTGGGCACTTCTTCCACAGTCGGTAGGATTCCCTGCTTTTGCTTCTTGCAACTTATCCAGCTTACTGTCCGGCACAAAAATGTGCATATTCTCTCTGACGTTAGCACATTGTTCTTCTTTTGAGCAAAGGACACATTGGGTGTTGTCATGGCGTGCTAGTGTTTTCACACTCCTCTAAGCATCTCTGAGTTTACCCTCGTGAAACATCTTTTCATATTTTCTTTGTGAAGTCTCCTGGCCTGTCTCATCAGCTTATTTAATTTGGATAGAATTTGTTTACTCTTAGCCTTTTTGCTGGTGGTTAATACTATTTTCTTTCAATTTAAATGGTTTTAGATCCTTTGTGATCCAGGGTGTGTTGTTAACAAATGTCTACCGTCATCTCTTCACAAAATTGAGTTGCCTCATTACTTGTTTCCTCTGCAAACACTCAAGTATGTTCAATCAAAGCAGCCCCGTAAGATTTCACCGGTGCCATTGTCCCTTTCTCTGACTTACTTCTTACCCACACCTTCTCATTGTAGTTCAGTGTGATGGATTGGGATTTTATGTATTGTATTGAGATCTGAGGTACTAAGAGATGGTTTCTAAATAGTCTTGTATGCATTTCATTTTACACTGCCATAACAACGATCAATAGTCTTATTTTCTCTGGTTGTGCAGGAAATGTACTGTTGATATACTGGAAGTGACTTATTCAATCTATCGCATTTGAAGTCTCAGAGGATTAAAACAGGAACCTGGAGAGACAAACTTAACGCTGTAAACACACTCTGTTATCACATCTGCAGCTCATCTGACATTTCCAGAGGGGGGACATAGCCATACCACAGTCGGTTTCTCAGAATCACACTGGGAGATATTTAGGTCTGAATGAGACACAACAACCGTATAGATCAGTGTACAACATGAGTCTCTCACTTTAGCTGTTTTACTCAAGGCTTGTTAATATATGCTCTTTGTTCGCAGATGTGTCACCTACAATCTACGAGTTCCCCAGCAGAACTACAAAGGCTAGACTCCAAGGTGCAAAAACACTAGTTTGCTGTAAAAACAGAATACCCTAAAAAGGACTGCTATGGGGGAAACACAGGGAACAGACACAGTATGTGGTTGGGTCCTTGAAAATATTTTTATAGAAAGCAATGAAATATAATAATTGAAAGTGAGGTTGCTCAGTCCAGGGGTTTGGCCTCGGTACTCTTCTTCTAACAAATAGCTTGTTAGCTCCTCCAGTGCACATAGAATCTACAGAGTGGATGTTATAGACTTCTTTCATGGAGTTATTTCCCAGACAAATGCTTAGAGCCAATACTTCAAATTGTTCTGGAATAGAAGTTGGTTTCAACATAGGAACTGACATGAGTTTTGACAAAGGTAGCTACTACCCTTTCTGTCAGCTCTAAACCTATTTTAACCATCAAGACCAATATAAATGTCCAGAGTGTTTCCATTTATCTGTTTCCCAAAGCCAATTGAGTATTCTTTCATTTAACTTTAAGATGCATCAATCCAAGGCTGTTGAGACAGTGGGTAGCAATTAGCCAATCCCCTGGTGGTGTAAGAGGGTGGAACGAGGGATTGAATATAATGTCCAAGAGGGTGAAGCTGAGACAAGGTTGGCCTCAGGCTTTGTACAAGATGTTAATCCTGGGCAGCAGAAGGAAACGCAAGATTAGGGAGTCTGCTGATTTGATTTTTTACACGTGTGGCCACACTTACACTGTCTTTCTCACACTCACACAGATACACACAGCCACACACTCACACTGACACGCACTCACACTGACACGCACTCACACTGACACGCACTCACACTGACACGCACTCACACTGACACGCACTCACACTGACACGCACTCACACAGTCATTTCTCTCTAACAAACTAATTCTCAAGTTCTTATGATCCCATTTAGCCTGAGATGAATTCACAGCTGATTTAACATAATCAGCTGTGAATTAGAGGCAAATAATTGACCTCTAATTCTCACCCATATACAGCTCTGGAAAAAATTAAGAGACTACTCCTAATTTTTCTTAAATCAGCATATCTACATTCAGTATGTCTCAAATGTGACATGTATTAGACTTTGAAAATAGTGGTTACAGAGAGAAGGTGAATTATTAAAATCCATCTAGATCCTATTTAAGTTCCCACCACAAAACACATTTCAGAGGAAGACATCAATTGACTAGTATTTCCTAACATACCTTCAAAAATGAAGTCCTCTGGTACTGTATGGCATACAGACAGGGTAAATTGCATGTTTAAGTAGTAGGTGCTGCGTTCTAATAAACAGTGTCTCAGTCTAGAACTGTCTGGAAGGTTGACTGTACAATCTGCTTCCTGGTATTTAAGGAGAAGCATTACTTATTTTTAAACAAAGATGACTTCCTTGAATATTCCCTTAACCAGGTAATCTGTATGTTTTCCAGCTGTCGCTCTCTATTCTTCCCTGATATGCAGTATTGTCAAATCGAAAATCTTATTTCCACAGGGAGACATTTTTCTGGCATACAAAACAACTGAAATGCTCTGCTGACTCTCACTCTTCTCTCCGGTCCAGTAGCCTGACTGATACTGCTGCATATCTGGTTGCATAGGAGGACAGGCCGCTTGATTGTACAAGCCGGAATTTGCTTGGCTGGACTCAAATGCATCTATAATATTGTTCTTAATTTGAATGAATCTCCCCCTCTGCTCCGGTATGTTTGTTTTTCTGAGTCACATGTAATAGGTGGTTTGCCTGTTTCCTTTGAGGAGCCATTTGTCATTTCAGTGGGAGCCATTTCAAAGGTTAATAACTGAATTTAGTTTCAGTTACTGTCATTGCATTCACACACAGGCTCTGCATCACTCGATGATGTTCTCTGGATTTGTTGGTCCAGCTGTTACGTAGTGCCCCATTATCCTTGGCCATAGCCACGGGAAGTAGGGGTGCTGCATCCGCCTGTCATGTTGTCAGTGCTAATGATGGGCATGCATTGTCTACCCGTCCTGGGTTCTGCCATTATCAGCACCCACCCGTCAAAGCATCTTCCCACAGCCATGTCCCTGACCCTACATTACTGGACATTAACCATTCTCTAAGGAAGAACGTTGAACATTCTATATCTGACATTAGAGGTGTCATCTCAAACACCTCACCAACCTCTTTGCCAGTCAATTCCTCAACACTCTCTCCTCTGAGGGTCAGGTTACCTAACATAACAGATTGGTATTAGATCCACAATATTGGGCTAATGACATCATGGACATACCAGTAGCCATTGATATAGACTTTAAGATGTAGTACTTTATTTGTCTGTGTTAAATCTCAGTCACCATGAAAATAATTGTTAATGTCTACAAGAGGAAGCCTTTGTCATGGAAAAGTCAAAAAGTTGACTAAAATGTCTCTTGAATCACTACAGCAGTATGCTTATGTTACTTACATAATTCAAAATGTTTTGACAGATGGTGATTATTCTAGGTGAACTGATATTGAAGAGTAAACCGGTACACTGATTCAATTAGTTAACTATTCACCAAGCCTTTGAGTTGTATTTGCCAATTTAGTGTTAAAACAAACATGGTAAATGGTTAGGTTGGCCCGAGCAAAAATTAAAATGGATGTTGTGTGGGCAGAATGTTGGCGGCAGTTTCCAGAATGCTTTGCATCTGGGGTGTAGTGGATCTAATCATTCCACCAAACAAAAAGGTTTAGTCATACAGTTTCTATTGGGCAAATTCAGAAAGGTCCTTGCCCCAGACACTGTTGTTCTGATTCAATTGTCAATAAATTATCCAGTCCTTGACAAATGTAATCAGCTGTGCCAGTTTAAGTGTAGGATACTGTATTGTAGACCAGTGGTACTCAAGTCCAGTGGGACTCAACATTTTATTTTGGCCTTAGTATTACACTGCTGATTCAAAAAATCAACTCATCATTTAACTTTTATTATTTGAATGAGGCGTATGGGGCTAAGCCATAACCAAAAACATCTGTCCCTGTGGGTGACTAGGAAAGAGACTGAGAATGACAGTTATGATAGTGAGAATGGCTAACAATAAAAGCAACCATGTTAATCTGTAAATAATGTTTCATAGTACAGTTTGCTGGTATGTTTTTTACAGTCAGTTACTGGGCAACTATATAAAAAAGTAGAAATAGTAGACATTTTCTCTCTCTGTTCACATATCATGTGTTATAAAATCAGTATAGTCCGGGCTAGCTACTGGAGCTGACGTTAACAGGATGGTACGAAATGCTGATATTGCTGCAGAAAAGGGTAAACTGTTTGTCAGTTTATATGTCTCTGTGTGTGTTTGCATGCTGGTTTAAAAACCCTTTTTCCAATGAATGTGTGAAGAAAAAGGCAGGCACCAGCAATCTACTTTATTCATACTGTTCTGTGTTAATAGCGTACTTACAGGTATGTTCTGTGTGTTTCCTCCACAGAGGAGACAGCGTTTGAGGCAGGGGTGCGAGTGCAGATCCACAGCCAGGCAGAACCACCATTTATCCATGAGCTGGGCTTCGGTGTCGCCCCTGGCTTCCAGACCTTTGTCGCCACTCAGGAGCAGAGGGTAGGTGCCTGTTGATTGTACACACTTATTGTACACACTAAAGATCTGATGCCATCTTACCTCCCAATTTTTGTGTTTCAATTTCCATCTAAACCCACTGTTGACTAGAGAGTATCTCCCTGCGATGAAAACATGCACATCTGATAAAGAACTTTCTACCCTTGTGTGTGTTTGTGGTGTACACATTAATCCGTCTCTCTTCCTACAGCCCCTCCCCCTCAAGTCTGTGTGGACGTGTTCTGGCAGATAATTGATTATCTCCCACTCTGACAGTGTCTGGGATCTTGATAACCTCCCACCTTGACCTTTATAATCTCCCACTTGGTAGGGTTTGATATTGGTACCTGTCCTTTAGAGCAGCACGATTTGGATAAAATATTAAATTGTGATTTCTTCGAAAAAGATTCAATTACGGATTTCTGAACATGAGGGTAAACAGTTAAGGTCGTAGTTTTTTATTTTATACTTATATCCATTTTGAAGGTTCAGCTTGTGTTGAACTATTCGTTTAACTGCTCATTTCATGCAATCGCATTTGCAGCTTGTGCCGTTGCCATACCTAGTTAGCAGCATTTCTCAACCCTTGAGGTATATTTTCTCCCATATCAAGAAGCTTATGTGTGTAGGCACCGACATTCAAGCCGAAACTTTTAATTACCATACTATATTGTACGTGGGACAATATATCGGTGTCACTCATTAGCTTGAAGCAGACTTCGCTAGCAGTTGCAGCGTTAACTCAAACAAACATTGACAAACCATCACATATTTTAAAAAGATAGTCCAGGAATGCCTCGCGTGACGCGCATCTCATTCACCTTTTTTGGAGCTGAAAATCACCTAAGTTGGTCTTTTGGATATTGCATGTGTCAGTATCGCCATTTTTATTATAATTCGATGAATCATGCAGCCCTACTGTCCTTTTACTATTTTTATAAATGCTTTTCTGCTCGTTCTGTTTGTTTTAATGTAATGTGAGAGAAAGTGACCCAGGGAGCTTTTGGACGCATAGAACCCAGCCTGAGGGGTGAGAAGGATAGAGATCAAAATATACACCTGTTTCCACTATTGACTGTCTTGTCTCTATCCTGCTCAAGCAACCACAGGCTGGAGCTTCAGGGCTTGTTTAATTTATGCTTCATTTTCCAAGACATACCAAAGAAGACTTGAGATGCTAGATTATTTTGTTGTATAAACTTGCATATGTCGATTGTGTGAGACTCTACATTCCAAGTTATCGTGCGCCACATTTTCAATAGAGCCCCCCCCGGAGGTCTGAAGACAATTCTCAAGGAACAGTATAATCTTTCCGTGCCGTGCGCAACCATATCACTAGATAGGCAATTTGTGAGAGTACCGAAAACTCAGAAATGTTGTCTTTGATAAAAACATCAACTGGGGTTAAAATATCTGCCAGTCCTGAGATAAATTATCTGTGTGGGAAAATGTTAATCTCACTCAGTGTCAGACCGCTAAGGTGTAATTTCCACACCCAAATTGCAAGTAGAGTTCTCTGCTCTTCAATGTATTACATTGCTCACACAAGCCATTCTGTGTATGCAAGACATTTTCCACAAATCTGACTCCATATGGTTCATTTAAGGAAAAAAGTTAAGTCTGAAATTACTCCCAGCTTAAATATATTTTATAAATACACAAAATGTATCACTGGCTTTGATTTGGCACCCTGTTGTGTGTCTGTCAGTTTCAATAGGTTGATGCCTGTGTGTCAAGCTAGGAATAGGCAGTATTTCTCTGTGACCATCATTCAGTGGGCAGATGGCCATTCGCATCACTGCCCAGGGTGTTATCTGACAGGGGCATGGTAGATAGAGGGATGGAAAGGTCTGGCCTCTTATCTTCGCCCACTCACTGACTGGGAGTATTTCTAGCTTCGAGGCAAAATACAGTACTGTCCTGTTGTCAGTCTCTCCCCATCTCCTTTCCCCCACCTCCCTCTCTGTTACTGCTATTCTGTCTATCTGACCCTGTGTATGTTTTATCTCTAGGTTGCTGCAGGGAATTTGTTGCCTTGCCCTTGTCTTAGCTGACAGATTCCAGTCAATATTAAAAAGTTTTTCCTTTTTTTTCCTTCTTCAACGTATTTTGTAAATGAGATCCCTCTTTTTTCCTTAAAACAAAACTTGTATATAAAATGTCTTAAGGGGGAACGATACATTTACAAGGGAATATCAAAAACATAATTATTACCAGAATTTAAAAAATGTACTCCTGCTGTGAAATATTTGGAAAAATAAACTAAAGGTATGTCGATAAAAAACGTACAGCGAAGCTCTACTCTAGAACGGAAGGAATGCAGATTACTCTGGAGACCTCCAGTCCCAGTTTGTCCAGGCAGACCCTGTGGCCCAGTGCTTAAAGCCATCTCATTCCTTTTCCTCAGCTCCACATCCTGTTCCAGGTATGCCTGTGACTAGCTCCGACTGCCTCAGCCTCATCATTGTTAGTGTGGCATAGCCAGACCTGCATTCAAAATGGCGGAAGTAAACCACCTCCTTGCACCAGCGCGGTGCTGAAACCGTCCATTTAGACAGCAGCTAATTAACTCTGCTTTTGCACTGTGAATTCAAATATTCCCCAGACTTCCTACTGTGGTACAGCCCTTGTCTTTCTGCACCGTGGCACAACTCCGAGGTTCAGTGAGGACATCTAGTGAAAAGCCCTGAGATTAACTGTTTATATGTCTTATCCATCTTAACAAGTAGCAGTGTAGGGACTTGTGAAAGTACAGCGGCTGCCTGTGGTCATTAGTGTGTGATTGTAATCAGATCAAATCAGCTAACGAGTGCATAATGAGTCATGCACTCGTTAACTATAATTCTTAGTTTGAGGAGTACTTCCAGATAAAAGGAATCGCATCAAATGAAATAAGTTTATAGAAGCCAAAATGCTTAGCGACTGTAGGTACTTCATAAGGCACTGGCGCTCACATGCTACACAGACATACAATGAAGCATTCCAACACACACCCACAGACTGGATTGCCACACGTTTGTGTCCTTCTGTACGCTTTACGCAGAACTCAAAAGAGAATTCCTATGCATGTAAATTACAGTTCTCAGATGCGGGGAATGATATGTTCTCATTAAAGACACAGTCTGTATCCCTCTTGTGTCAACTTGATTCGTTTCAGTAATGTGCTTTTGGTCACAAGCTAACGTTAAGTTGAGGATTAACTTGATTTTGAGTGTATTTTTCACAGGTTAGTATATCTTCCAACTCACAGCTCCAGTTAACTCCATGTTGATTTTCTTAAGCTTTATTCCAAATGTAGATGGCAAAAACTCTGTGAAGTCCCTTGCTGTTTATGTTGTTAAATTTTTTATTTGTGTCTTGGTGTTAATTATTGCCAATGTGGGTGTGCTATGTGTTCAGTGATGAACAATAATGTGTTGGGAGGGGCAGACAGGCCCTGAGTATTTCAGCTCAGCTGATCACTGCATAATGGGAGCTTATCCTATCTACTCTGATGATTTGGGATTTGATTACAGTGTGATAATATGTTCCACATTAGCCAGATCCCAGTCATATTGGGACAGGAGGTAAGTTTAGCGGAAGTGTGAAGGTGCTAGGAAAGGTTATGGAGTCACTATTGCTAAGGACCTCCAGTCACATCTTATCGAAATGATAACCTAGTGAGGCGCCAGCCTGTAGGTCAGGGGTTTTATTTGGCGAATTGAGATGTGTACATGGCATGTGCCCAGCTGAGGCCAATGCCTTTGGAACTTAACTGAGATGTTCTGATTTGTTGGCTTCTTTACTAGTTGTGCAATCGACATTCTGATTGATGCAATCCAGTGAATTGTGTATGCAAACTGATCTGGAGGCATGGACACAGTATCCATCTCTAATTTGGGATTCTTCTCCAACATAGTCTGTGCTACCAGGCCTTCCACAAGCCAGATCTGACCTGGCAGGGGAAGGATTCATTTGGTCCAGGAATTGGCTGGGAAACCAGTGTTTCCCAGAATGCACTTTGACAAAAGTGAATGGGGACGGAGTGTAGGGGGTGGTGGGTGATAAAGGCGGGCTGAACAGAGTTATAGAACAGCTGAAAAAGGTTGCCTGTGATCAGAACAGACGTGCGCTCACACAGCCCTTCCTGGTCCCCTGCTCTCGTCGTCTGCTGTTCCTGTCTCTAGAACCACAGGCTATTGAGGGAACATTTGGGGTTTTGTATTATTGGAGCCTATCAGTGTGTTTTCACAGCAAGAGATTGCAAATGTGGCTTAGACTGTTGGCAAGATCTGTACCTGCTGGGATCTAGTCGGTCTTGTGGAACCCCGCTTTGACGGTTCAGAATAGCAGCAGGACCTCTCCCATGTCTGTGTCAGTGTGAATTTCAGACTTCATCTGTGCCTGTTTTTCCTTGTCACTCTGCCTCTCAGCTCATCTGCCTGTCCTTTTTGTCCCTTGGGTTGTAGTTGACCTACCTTCCACCTCCGTGGGGAGAGTGTGAGTCCAAGGCTCTGGACTCTGGCTTTTTCAAGGTCTACAGTGTGACTGCCTGCAGGATTGACTGTGAGACACGCTACATTGTGGAAAACTGTAACTGTAGGATGGTGCATATGCCCGGTAAGAACTTCCTTTTACTGATAACACAAAACAAACGTATGTATCATCTGAAATAGGGCAGTCTGGGCAGAACACACACAATGGTTGGGCCATGGTTTCTGTGTTTTCAAAGGACAATATTAAACAAGGTGAAAAACTTTTCGAAAGGGAGTTACAGTTTGTTTTGCGGTTAATAAAAAAGGTAATCTAAAGTCTGGAGTGGACTTGAAAAAGTCAACGCAGTATAAGGTTTAGGGTCAAGCTTTGTGTTAGTGTATTAAAGTTTTCTGCTTCAAGGCTTGTCTATCACCTAGCTGTTGTTTACCTGCTTCTCCACATTCAGGATCTATCTCTGCTTTGGTGTTTCTCTCTCTCCCTCCCTCCCTCCCTCTTTCGTTGGTTGTGCATGTTGCTAACTGAGTGAAGTGTGAATTTTCCTTGACTGCTTCCAAAATAATCGAAGCTGTTTGCAGGTAGCTTTTTTTAAGCTCATAAGTAATTCAGAAGTGCTGCATTTTTAAAACCAAAATCCTCTCCTTTCCTTCCGTTTGCGCTCCCTCTGTCCTTCTAGGTGATTCTCCATTCTGCACCCCTGAACAGTATAAAGACTGTGCAGAGCCTGCCCTCGGTAAGTCCTCAGCAGGCACGCACACCAACACCTGCATAAAGAACGTAAATGTCCAGCTGATGGTGTGAATGGAAAGGTAGCATAAGTATAAATGACCATGTTAAGAAAGAAATACAAAATGTTAAAAAAAACTTGTCACCATGGCGAGCAGATCAGAACAGAGAATGTTAAGCTCAAGGAGGCTCCAATCAAGCTGTGCTTCATGGAAGATAAACATTTTAGATGAATATACTTACATGAGATGTAAGATCTGCCCACTCTCACTCCTCCCTCTTGTTGTTCTTGTTTGGTCTGATTGGAAATATATTAACGTTATAGCTTTCCTTTACACGGGCAAGAGCAGCGGTTCATAAACCTTCCTTTGGTGACCCCGCCCCAGGATCTCCATGTTATTTGATCTATTCCGGAGATAACAACTTCTCAACTTATAATAAAGCCTTTGACTAGGAAAGTAGCTACAACAGACATTTTTTAAGTCTGGTTGTCCCTGAGAATAGAGTAACACCATTGAGTCCTCCCTCAATTTATTTCACTTTTACAAGTTATATATGTCTGTTATCTGTGCATGAAGGGGGAGCTGGGTTTGTCCCTATGCGTCCCAAGGAATTCACAAGTGTAAATGTGTGCCTAAGCACATTATCTATATACAGGGTTTGGTTGTAACAAATGATTCACATGCTCTCAGCATATTATATTTTTCTACTGATCGCCCATAAATCCTGACATCTTTACCCTTCATTTAATTATTATTAATTGTAAAATAGATTAAGTAAAATAAAAATAGATTTCAAATGAAAAATATAATCTACAAATTGTTCTATATTTAATTTGCACGTATAAAAAAAGAAAACGATCGCATTGGTATTAACAGGTTTTGTCAGTATGTGATACAGGCAACTCTGGCAGCAATTACAAGAGTCTATTTAGATTTTTATACCAGGTTTACACATGTGGACTCGTGCTGTCACATCAGATTTAAACAACACAATTATTGTGGCCAAAATAATTCACGGTAATGATATGGAAAATGTGAAGGGCAAAAATGCTGTCAGTCAAATTCATCTTCTACTTTGTTTCATTTGGGGGGGGGGGTTCTCTTTTTGTAAACGAATTACGCTCAAAATATGAGTGTATGGAGTTGGAGAGTCTGTAACCTTATCTGTACACAAAAATAAAAGATTGTACAAAAATAATGATCCTACTTTATGGTTAGTGAAAAGGCAACCAGGTGAACTGATGAACACAAGGTCCACAAGACTTAACATGTCGTTTTTTTGGAAAAATACCCCCAAAATTGCCTAGTGAATAGGCTATGAAAAGGTGTTAATACAAACACTAGTTTATAGGTCCAGTGTGTAGGTCCGGACTTATAGTTTAAACACATGCATCGTTTGCCCATGAATAAGCTATAGAAAAACCAAAAGACGTTTTGGGGAATATACAATGTCCTTTTTTCCATTTGAATCGGCTACCAAAACGTTCTAGTGGGGCAAATGAGTAGATTTCAACACAAGTGCTCATTTCAGCAAGACAATGCCAAACCACATTTTGCAAAATATTACAACATCATGGCTCTGTAGTAAATGGGTCTGGGTGCTAAACAGGCCTGTCTGCAGTCCACATCTGTCACCCATTGAAAACATTTGTTTCATTATAAAACAAAAAATATGACAAAGACGATGTGGAACTGTAGAGCATTTGACATCCTATGTCAAGCAAGAATGAGAATACGTTATACTACAGCAATTGGTCTCTTCATTTCCCAAACACTTGGGAAATGAAGAATTATTAAGAGGTAATGCAACACAGTGTCAGGTCCTGGCTGGAGGCCTCTAGGCATCTCTATGCGTCTAGGGGTCATAGTCAGGACCTGACTTGCAGAGGTGCCTCTAGGCATTCCTGTGCTGCTGTTTTGGTTTCCCCAATTAGGGGGAGCTGTCGTGCGTTGCCTCTAATTGGACAGCATATTTTAGTTGCTTTGTTTTACCTTTAGTTTGTGGGTCATTGTTTGCACCAGTTGTGTTTGCTTCAGTTTGCAGTAGCTCCTTTTCATTATAATTATGTAAACGTTTCAAGTCTGCTCTGCACCACGGGTCCTGCCTCTCAACCGTGATACACAGTGATAAAAATGCCACTGTCACAATGTTTTTGAAATGTGTTGCTGGCAACAAATAAAACATTTAAAAAATCCCAAAATAATAACATTTATCAGTTTCAACATTTGATATGTTGTCTTTGTACTACACTTCTCAAAAAATTAAGGGAACACATCACATATCGCGTCTTGATAAACAAAATATATTAAAGATCCAAATCTTCACTGTGTACATTCTGTATTTTATTGAGAACAAAATGACAGCTGTTCCAAAACTGTGAATTTCATCAAAACAACTCATAATGTGACTCAGTAATGTGTATGTCCCCCACATGCCTGTATGCACTCCAGACAACACCTGGGAGTGCTCCAAATGAGCCAGTGGATGGTGTCCTGGGGATCTCCTCCCAGACCTGGATCAGGGCATCCGTGAGCTCCTGGACAGTGTGTGCCATTACTTGCTGGTGTCAGATACACCAATAAATAACATCCCAGAGGTTTTCAATTCAGGTCTGGGGAATGTGGAGGCCAGTCATCCAGGAACTACCTACACCCTCTGGCCACATGAGGCTGGGCATTGTCCTGCACCAGGAAGAACCCAGGGCCCACTGCACCAGTGTAAGCCTGGA
Source organism: Esox niger (assembly GCA_016801105.1). Lineage (NCBI taxonomy): Eukaryota > Metazoa > Chordata > Actinopteri > Esociformes > Esocidae > Esox > Esox niger. The sequence continues at coordinate 14,323 of JACXGJ010004344.1, forward strand.
GATGGGTCTGAGGATTTCATCCTGGTAACTAACAACAGTTAGGGTACCGTTGGCTAGCACCTGGAGGTCTGTTCGACCCTTCATCATCTGACCCACTGCCAAACCATTCATGTTGGATGATGTTGCAGACAGCGTAATGTTCACCGTGGTGTCTCCAGACTCTCATGTTCGTCACCTGCTCATTGTGAACCAGCTCTCATCTGTGAAGAAAACAGAGTGCAAATTGCGGACCTACCATTTCTGGTGTTCTCTGGTGAATACCAATCAAGCTGCATGATGCTGGGTTGTAAGCAAAGGTCCCATTAGAGGACGTCAGGCCCTCATGCCACCCTCATGGAGTCTGTTTCTGACAGTTAGGTCTAAAACGTGCACACCTGTAACCCGCCTGAAGTCATTTTGTTGGGCTGTGGCAGTGCTCCTCCTGTTCTTCCTCACACATAGGAGTAGATACCGGTCTTGCTGCCGGGTTGATGCCCTTCTACGGCCCTGTCCACATCTCCTCATATAATGGCCTGTCTCCTGGTATCTCATCCATGTTCTTGAGACTGTACTGGGAGACACAGCAAACCTTGCAACGGCAGATATGTATGTGCCATCCTGGAGGAGCTGGACTACCTGTTCAACCTGAATGGGCTGCAGGTACCACCTTATGCTACCAGTAGTGACAAGGACACCAGCAAAATGCAAAACTTGATAATCAGTTAGGAAGGATAAGGAGAGAGAAACTGACTGTGGCCACCACCTGCCAAAATATTCCTTTTTAGGGCGTTGTCTTGCTCTTGCCTCTCTGGTGCACCGGTTGTCACTTTCTTTGCACCAAAACAGGTGACATTTATTCACAAATGCTTATGCTTCCTATCTGAAGAGATTGGTATCCCTGAAGTTTACACTGGTTGACACGTGAGGTGCTGCAAAAACGCCACATTGTGCTATTTGAATAGCAATGTGTATCATTTGCTTAGTCTTTGGGCTTCTCGTAATGGTTTTCATCTGATCTAACAGCCAGATCCCTGATAAAATAATGAAAAAAGCAACAGTACAAGGCAGCAAAGATTCAATTGAAAGAGTGTGAGCGACTGAAGGTAGTACGATGCCATTGACTCAATAGAAAAACGGAGTGCTGAGAATGACACGTTGCCTGCAAAATCTATAACAACACAGAATTACCCAACAATTCTCCCAAAGCCTTCTATTAAATGTATACAGTTTTGACAAAATATTTATTAAACAAAATAATTAATACACTGGCTTACAGTAGCAGTGTCACGAGTGTAGGGGTAGAAGGAGCCGGTCGTAGAAGTTTGAGGAAGAAATTACAGTAGTTTCTTTTACTCAAGTTCAAATGCTGTATTATATACAAACAGAGCATGGCGTTATTGTTTATTTTACTACCAGAAAATGATTTGTTTTCTTAACCGGAAAACCAAAGTGTCTTGATAGTTTACTCCTCCCTCTAGACCTGAGCCCTTTGTACCAAATGTATGGTAATAACAGGAATGTCTAGAGCCGCCATTAGCATGAATCACCTGCGTAGCCTTGGTACCCGGGTAAAGCACCAGTGGATATGTGGCATCAGTAATCTTTTCATAATTAGCAAAATCCTACAAGTGTTACTTTGTGCCTCAGTCTTCACTATTAAAATAAATGATCATAATTGAAAAGAGAGAGTGTTTTGTGTACCTGAGGTTTCCATCTACTCTGCTGGCAGTGGTTAGTCAGAAGAGGCTTTCTCGCACTCCCCCCTACTATGTCTCTTTTACCTGTGCGACAGACACACAAACACTGGTAATTATGGTGCTTTGGCTCAGGGTCCCCTACTGCAATTATCCAACGTGACTCTATTAAGGTAGCCTCACACAGCCACCTGATCTTGCAATCTCACATTTAAACGCTACACAAATGTCTCGTCGGGCACAAACTGTTTGGGCATGGGGCATTTCCAGTGGGGGTTGAGAATAGTTAATTTGAATGTGATTGGATCAACCTTCAACAAGTCAAACAAAATGCATGTGACAGTACCAACGGGCCTTAATTTACAACACATCATCACCTAGACCACACCCATAATTCATTGAAAGTGCGCTGATTGGACCGGTTAAACGGTGGCTGGCTGTCAGAGGCTCCAATTAAGGAGGATGTGAAGCCAAAGTATGACACATTGGGATTGTGGCAAGCTATTAACTCTTGTGCTCACTCCTCCCAAATGGGTTACATTTGCAATGGTCATGCCTTATGCTATCCAATCACACAATCCTAATCGTTTTATGCAAATTGATTCTTAGTCAGATTGAGAGCCAATTTGATATATTCACCACACTAGTCCAAATTTCACTTAGTAATGTTTGAAGTTTTTCATTTTTTAACTAATGTGTCAGTCACAAAGTTTGTGAAACTACTCATCAATGTGGAACTGGCTGCGGTTTTAATGGAAGACATCTGCATCTGTTCCAGTGGATGGCACTTGTGACAAGATCACAAAGGAAAAACACAGGATTATTTTTCTATGCCTAACCACCTAGAACATAGAGAAAAACAGACATTGGTTGTCCTATGAAATGGCTACATGAAAAGCATTGCCAAAAGTACAACCCCGTTTCCAAAAAAGTTGGTTAAAATGCAAATAAAAACAAATTTCAATGATATGCGAATAATGCATCCCTGTATTTCATTGAAAATAGTAAAAAGACAACATTAAATGTTGAAACTGAAAAATGTTATTGTTTGGAAAAATACATGCCCATTTTGAATTTGATGCCAGCAACACATTTCAAAAAGATGGGACAGGGGCAGGTTTACCACTGTGTTGCATCACCTCTTTTAACAACACTTACAAAGTTTGGGAACTGAGGAGAACAATTGCTGTAGTTTTGAAAGCGGAATGTTGTACGATTCTTACTTAGATAAGATTTCAGCTGTGCAAAATTTCCGGGTGTCCTTTTTGTTGTATATTTAGTCTCATAATGTACAAAATGTTTTCACTGGGTGACAGGTCTGGATTTGTCAGACCACAGGACAGTTTTCCACATTGCCCCAGTCTTCTCTTAAATGACTTCAGGCCCAGAGAAGGCAGCAGCGTTTCTGGATCTTGTATGTTGCATGGTTTCTTATTTGCATGGTAGAGTTTTAAATTAGCATAGCCAGTTCAGCTAGGAAACGCAAGTGGTAATTGGTCAGTAATGCATCAGCTGATACACGATCGCTCTTATCACATGTCAGATTGCAACCTGTCTATATTTCCATCAGGTTACTCACTCAGTCAGTTGCTGAGCTTATACTAGCATGCGGGTGCACACCCACCCACCACCCCTGCCTCCACCTGTTCGATTCTGTTTCTTGTGGGGGGGATCGGTACTGTGTACCTTGCTCACAGCCATGGGAATTGTATACACGATCATGTGTTGGCAGAAAGTAACTCTCAAGGAGCAGAACCTAATGCCAAGACTTGGAAGGACTCGGCTATATGCAAGTTATCCAATAAATGGTTAAACTCAACTTGCATTTGTGGATGCAGCGACATACTGTATTCACAGACAATGCTTTTCGGAAGTGTTTGTGAATACATGCAGTGATGTCCATTACAGGATCATGTCTGTTAATGGAGTGCAGTCTGAGGGCCCAAAGATCACCGCCATCCAATATTGCTTTTTCGGACTTCTTTCTTGTGTACAGAGATTTCTTCGGGTTCTCTGAATCTTTTTATTTATATTATGTACCATACATGAGATCCCCCAAAATCATTGCAATTTTACATTGAGGAACATTATTCTTAAATGAATGCACTATTTGCCTACGCAGTTGTTCACAGAGTGATGAACCTCTCCTCATCTTTATTTCTGTTAGACTCATCCTCTCTGGGGCACTTTTTATACCCAATCATGTAACTGATTTGTTGCCTATTGAAATGTTCCTCCAGGTTTATTTTCTAGCATTATAAAACCTTTCCGGTCTTTTGTTGCCCCGTCACCAATTTTTTTTTAAAATATTTTGCTTACATCAAATTAAAATTGGGCATATATTTTTCAAAAAACAAAATGTCTCAGTTTCAACATTTGATGTTGTCTTTTTACCATTATCTATTGAATATAGGGGTTAAATGATTTGCACATCATTGCATTCTGTATTTCTATACATTTTAGAAACAGGGTTGTAATGTGATTATACAAGCACCTTACTAGAGTAAGATAAAATGTAAATGTAATAGTTTTAGATATATTATGCAGTTTCATTCCAGGATGAAGAGAGAAATCCTCTCCTTTCATAGAATGGTTTTAACAAATGTTCAACAATCAAAAAGTATTATCTTATCTCTGGACAGAACATATGTAAGATTAAACAAAGGACTCTGTTTAAGAGAAAAGCAGTTTTTAGAAATAGATTTTTTTTTTTATCAGCTTACAAACATAACTTACACCAGAAGATTTGGTTTAATGCTTTTTATTTAAAGAGAAGTGTCAGGGTTCCTGTGTGGTCCCAGAAGCAGACGGGACAGTGAGATGGTTAAGAGTGTTTACGGAAGAAACAGCTAACTGAGAGGAAGGTGCTGGAGGGTGGGTAGAGTGGCTGTGGGTTGGTGTGGAATCCAGGTGCAGGTGGAGTGGCTCCAAGGTCCAGGGAGGCAAACGGGCGCATGTAGTAGTTGGGTTTGTCTAGGGAGGGTGAAAAGCAGGTAATCTGAACACACGGCAGAGAGGCAAAACAGGACTAATTCAATAATGCGACAGTTTAGCTGGTGCCCAAAGCTCATCATACGGTTGGGATTTAACGATCGGGCAGGTGCTGGAAGTTAGGTCCTCTCCTAAATACCGTGGTGGACCTCAGCCCAGGGAGGCAACGCTCCGCCCCTGCCTCGTTGCCTGGGCAACCGGAACACAACACAAGAACAGATATGGAACATGGACGCACCAGGCACGCATTCCAACAAACAACAACGGAAACGACGCACATCAAACAAACAGGAGTCTCGGGGAACGGGTCGTGACAAGAAGAGATAGTACACATTACATTATTTTTGTTGCCAATTGCACATTAGGTCCAAAAATCTACTTTGCCACTTGTAACTCTACCCCTACAAATTGGAAAGGTGCATGGGGCTTCCACATTATGTGCCCAATATGCTAAAGTTGAATGCCTTGTTCATGGGTAGTAGAACAGTGGCGCACCCAGAAATGTTACATAGGGGTGGCCAGATAGCAAAACCAAAAGCCATTACTGAATTTTAGGAATTCTATTATGCAGTTGTAGTGTATAGGCTATTTATAAACAAAGTCAGCATGAGAGTTAAGGAATCGCATACTGATAAACCTTGGTTACTTGTTTTACAGTTAATGGCCCTTATTCATAAAACCTTTCTCAGAAAAGATCTCAGATTCAAACATTGGGAGGGACTACGCTCATTTCATATATCGTGATGATTTTTAAGTGTGATTCATGAAATGAGCATACACGTCTTCTCAGAATGTAATATCGGATAAAGCCATGGATGCCAGAACACGCAGCACGTGTCCTTGTTTACATATGACACACCCATAATTTATGTGGGTATGGTGATCAGCAGCCTATGAATTGACAGATTTCAACATAAATTGTAGTCTGATACAGCTAATTAACCATTCCTCATTATTAATGACAAAATCGGTGCAGTTACGGAATACTTTCCTGTCTCAGTCCCGAGCGGAAGTCCTGCCATGACGCTCTGACTTCATTAGGATAACCACTCGACCCAGAACCACTGGTTTATGTATCCTCTCCTCAGTCAATTTAGGACCTTAAGGTAATTATGACGCCGGCCACCGAAATTATATCAACCATTTATGATCTCCAACTATGTCGATACAGCCTGAGTGACTTAGGCAAAGCAAGTTTATTTGTCCAGCGCATTACACTTACAAAGGCATGAACAGAGGGAAAATGCAGAATAAAGTGAAATAAATGATACAATAATTGCTTATCGTTTGTAGCCTATATGTTATATTCAACCTAATCTGATATTATATTAGGCCTACCTACTATTATAGTTGTGGTTGTTGTTACTGAGGCTGTTACGATTGTGGTTTTTCGTGATAATTATGGTCTTATTGCCAATCAAGCATGATCTTATTTTTGGATGTTTGTTAACACTGTCTCCGACCAGACGAGAGTTTTGATCGTACGACAAAGATAATACTGATGAATACCAGCTCTGTCCATAAAATGATCATACGCTCATTTTGAGATCAAACTTGATCATACGCACATTTCATGAATGAAGGCCGGTGTTACTAATTACCTGATGTGCAGACTACTATTTGACAGTTAACATTTTGAGTTCTACAACAGTCCTGTGTATACATGTGATTTATAATCGTTATGTATATTTTTCATAATAGTTCATGTGAAAGCAAATAAATGCATAGCCAGATCGTCAGACACGCATTTATTTTCTTTCACATTAACCATTATGAAAAATATACATTATGGATTAAAAGCTGTACTAGGCAACATTCTGAAAATAATATCTGAGAAACAGCGCCCCCAAATCATTCCTTTACTCCCCATCTCCCCCCAGCTTGAGTTTGATTGACAGCTGGGTTTCTCTTTCTTAATCACATGAAAGTGCATGTAGACCAGGGGTGTCCAAACTATTCCACCGAGGGCCGTGTGTCTGCAGGTTTCGCTCTCTCCTTGTACTTCATTGACTAATTAGGTTGCTAATTGTTTCGTTTCTACCTTCACCTGGTTGTTTAGGTGTGAACTGGGAACCAATATATAGGAAAAACCAAAAACCCGCTGACACACAGCCCTTCGTGGAATGGTTTGGACACCCCTGATGTAGGCGATCTGATGCAATTTATAAAACACAGCAAACCGAAAATTAATAGAACCAGCTAAATGCAATAGCAACAACACGAGTAAGAAACGTTAGCTATCTAGTTGTGTTTTTTAGCCAATTGTATATTTTATGTTAATTGGGTTATGTTAGATTAGCCAATTACACAACTGAATGTAGCCTAGAAGTTTAGTGGTTCTAGGTGCTACAGTTGGCTAGTGTTACACAATATCAAGCTAAACAATCTGTATAATAATGCACAAATATTTTTGCCCGTACGCCATGTTCAACTTATCATTTTTCATTGCGTAACTAGCTAAGCTAGAGTTAGCTATTCCTATACGAAGCTAAACAATTCATATACGAAGTGAATAAATGAATTTACCTGTCAGGATGAAAAAGCGCTAACTCAGAGAAACTCCATTCCTTTTAATGCCATTAGTTTCGCCCTTGCTTTATCCAGCTCTTTTACGAATAGCAGTACTCTCCGAAAACGTTCTTCTCTTAGCAGTTTTTGATGTGTAATTTGTTCGTCTTTGCTATCTCCAGGCACTACGCGTGTTTACAAACAGCCACGCCCCTCCTTGCTAAAGGCCCATTGGCTGGAACAAAATTGGCTGAATTGTCGCCCGAGTCACATTTTTCAATGAGAAAATCCTACAATTTGTACTTTAAAATGTTTAGTAGGAGACCAAATGTAAAATATCAGAGAATGATATTATGGGGGCGCAGCAATGGTCTGGCCACTCCTTGGTGGCTCTTTAAATCACTGTTTCAGGATTGGGATTTAATCTAGCAAACTTTTAGATCATGGGCCAGTGCTCCTAACCGCCTGGCTACCTGCTGCCCTTTAAACAGTCATTGGAAAACAGAGAAATATGAGAAAAGGAATTCATAAAATGTGAGATGTGGGAGAGAAAGGAAGGGAGGACACGTAAATCAGTCATATGAATGCACACGGCTACCCGGATCCAATAACCCCTTATTTAAATGAGAATGAAATGCGACTGAGATGCCATATTGAACTCCCTTCTGCAATTACGTGACCACTTGGCCCTGTAGGCTGTTAGCAAACCAAAGGAGACTGGGCAGGCAGACTTACTATTAGAGTTTAAAGATCAGATTTCCTCAATTTTCATGCTTTCAGAAAACACAGGAGCCGGCCAAAATGTGTTGAGAATTGAGTGAGGCTGGTTATTGCTGGAACATTTTAATATTTTCCCAAACGAATTAATCGAAGTGTCTGTATACAGTAACCTGAGGGGACGTCCGTCTACAGTTGTCATAGGTAATAGTTGAAATGTCAGTTGTAATTAGACTAAACGTAATTCACCATATACAATACAAACAGACTATCCTCGAGGCGGTGGGATCAACATGAATTTTGTCCAGGCCCTGACAGTTCTCCCAGGCTCATGTCAGTCTGCACTACGTAGGTTAAGGAATGTTTCTGTGGTGGGTGGTTTAGTGGGTTGTGTTTTATCTCTCTCTTCTGTGATGTTGACATTGACTAGATTAGCTTCTCAGGACTGAGTGTCTGATGGTAGAGAGCTCAGGATGGAGATGTGGATTGTCAAGGTCGGGGTAAGCAGTTAGATTTAGCTCCAAGTATATTTTTGGAGTGACTTTGAATACAACTACCAAAAAGAGTTTGTACTTGGAAATAACAATAATCATATAGCTTGATTGTTTTCACAATGTCAGTGACACACAGTCAAATAATGGCTTTCTTTTAATTAAGGATTCACTACATTAAATTCATTGAATTTATTGGCATGAACATCTTCTGAACCAAAAAATTTAATCTAAATTACTATTGGAAGGCCAAACCAACTGCTTGTGGATACATTTTTGCCCAAAGTCCTGCATTTGTCAACCGTAGTTCTAGCCTATGTGTGTGCCTGTTTGTGTACGTGTGCATATTTGTATTTGTGCGTTTGTGTATGTCTGTGTTTGCCCTCAGGAAAGGAAAAATGCCCATCAACTGTTACAAACAATAAGAGTTTAACACTGGTAAAGAACTCTCTGTACATCCACCCTGCCAAACAATGTTACTCAACATCCCAACAGCTGACAAACCATTTGCATTCTGCTCCGTAACACCACGTTCCCGCTCATCTTTCACCCATTAAATAGTTTCCATCTGCCTCTTCAACGTCACCTCCATTTCCTCTTGTCTTCTCTTGTGCAGCCAAGTTGTCCGTGCTGGAGAGTGGTAACTGCATCTGTAGGACACCATGCAACATGACTCGATATAACAAGGAGCTGTCCATGGTCAAGATCCCCAGTAAAACCTCAGCTCGCTACTTGGAGAAGAAGTTCAACCGCTCAGAGAAGTACATCACGTAAGAATGTGCCTATAGAATGCTCCAGGCAAACTGTGGCAGAGGAAGAAAAAATCCAATATACATCAGGCTGTCATATGTAGGAGTTGTGAGATGTGTGGGTGGGAAGTGAAAATATTACAGAGACGTTCTTGACACTCAAACTAATGGAAAAGTGAACTGGAAGCCTGAAATTGAAGAGATTGATCATGTTATCATGTAATGGGATTCTTATTATATGCACTGATGCTGTCATTGTGATGCTACGCTACTGATACTGTACAAGAACTTTAGTGTGCAATGATTATTTCCCCTACTTATGACATTCGATAATAAGAGCATTGATGTAACTAGTAGCTATCGATTATGTGTAAAGGACCACATGCTGCTTATCAAGTACCTATATTGGCCAACCGCCTCACACAGAGCTCCATCCAGAGCTTGTTGTGTGGGGATGCTAATGGACCTCGGCTTTGCAACACTTCCTCAAGTCTCTTTACCATTGTGCCACTCTGTTGTTAATGTGGATACTGAGGGAGAAAGATTATGGGGATCGTTCATGTTTGGGTGAAATGGAGTAATTTTTATGACAAGCCGTTATTCACCTGTATCCCAGCCTGGAACCAGCATTATGAGCATCGTCCAAATTCATGAACTGAAACTCTGCGTCCCGAGCAACAAAAGCTGCATGGTTAGCGGAAACAAACGTAAAAAAATATTCCAAGCTAAATTCAGTAATCGATTGCTCTGGCATTATTTTCCTTTGACTTCATACTGTCAAAACAGCTAGCAGTATTTGATGACTTCAAACTGGCACAATGCAAGTTATTTTCTGTAGACAGCAGATACAGCTTTGTTATTTGGCAATGATGTCATTGGTTGCTTGCACATGGTGAGAGGTTGTTCCTGGTTGTTAATTCGTAAACAAACACGGTTTAACTTGAAAAAACATGGATTGATACCATTGTGAACAAATCTGACTGTAAACATAGGAAGTATCATTTCAGTTGAAAATGAGGTTCATACAGCACTGGGTGTTAAAAAAAAATAGGTGGGTGTAAAAAAAAAAATTGTAAATTAAGAATGCTTTCAAAAATGGATATGTAAATACTCTATATTTATCAACTAAAATAATGCAAAGTGAGTAAACTGAAGAAAACTTTAAATCAAATCAATATTTGCTGTGACCATCCTTTGCCTTAAAAACAGTGTTGGTTCTTCTAGGTACCCTTGCATACAGTTTATGAAAGAACTCGGCAGGTAGGTTGGCCCAAACATCTTGGAGATCTTATTGCAGTTCTGTGGATTTAGTCAGCCTCAGTTGTTTCTCTCTCTTCATTTAATCCCAGAAAGACTTGATGATCAGAGCACTCCTTCCAGCATTCCTTGTTCTTTTTTACTCTGTAGATAGTTCTTAGGGACTTTCGCTGTATGTTTAGGGTCATTGTCACGTGGCAAAATAAATGTAGGGCCAATTAGATGCCTTCCTTATGGTTTTGTATGATGGGGAAGTATCTGCCTGTACTTCTCAGCATTGAGGAGACCACTAGTTCTGACCAAATCGGAGTTGAATAATGGCTTGCTGTAAAAACAATTCCATTGGCCTTTAAGACAAATGCAGGGTAAGTGTTTTTTCAGCCAATTATGAATCTGGGACAAACTATCTCTTTAACACACCATGTACTACATATGTATTTATATTATTTGTATGCCCTGTATATACATGTTTCTATGGACAGTACCTTTGAAAAGACTGTCAGTTAATTACACTTCAATTAAGAAACTTGGAGATATACATTTTGCTAATTGCTCTTGAATTCCCAAAAAATCTTGAATTTGAATTGGCCGTACTCAATAGCAAACAGAATTTGAATTATAGGACGTATAATTACATAGAATTATTATTATTATTATTATTATTATTATTATAAGAAGATTATGTTTTAAATGCATAAAAAGAATTAAATCAATCATTCAAATATGTAAGGAAACTCTAACATCTCATGACTTTGAGAAACATTTTATCATATTTGAGTTAAAATTGAAGTACAGCAATATTTTTAATTGTAAGGGCATACTGTGCATTAATAAATGGATTGTCCTATTGATGAAATATTGGTCAAATTATTTAATTGAATTGCGTGAATAGGTTTGAATGTAATATATTTATAATATTACAGTTAATACAATTCAATATAATGTAATGTAATTTCAAATTAAATTCATGTTGACAATTTCAATTCCGATTTTCTGTTCAGAAATTCCAAATGGACCCCAAACATGATTTGAGGGTTATGGAATCTTAACAACGTCTCTTTCCATCAGAGATAACATCCTGGTCCTGGATGTTTTCTTTGAGGCCTTGAACTATGAGACCATCGAGCAGAAGAAAGCATACGTGGTTGCAGGCTTACTGGGTACAGTCAATTATCACACTATCCATGCTTTCTCTTTCGTTTCTTTCTTCTCTCTCTAACTCTGTTGTTGGTCTTTCAGGTGACATAGGTGGCCAAATGGGTCTGTTCATCGGAGCCAGTATCCTCACCATCCTGGAGCTTTTTGACTATGCCTACGAGGTCAGACATAAAACACTCTAAACAAGGAAATCAAAATGGATTCCTCAGAACACAATTTTAGAATAATCCTAAAAGCAATTGTATTATGTGTACTATATGCCTATATGGAATTGTCCCAGCATATTTTGGGGACATTTGTGTCCCTATTTACTTAATAGAACCTGCCCTTACATATGCACACAGCCACACTTCACATATAAACCCCACGATACACACACATAGAATCTTGCTGAGAAATACATTGTTCAAATAGCACTATCAAACACTCTCACAGATGGTTGTTTGGTGATAGTAATAAAAGATAAAAATGAAAAATATAATATCAGTGCACTCACTGTCTAATAAGTTACAGGCACACACATTTCTCCAGGGACTCAAGTCCAATCACACACACACATGCATTTTCAGATTGTTGAGATAAGAGTGTTGCAATGCATCAGACAGTGTTTGAGGTGAGTGATCAGTCTTTTTCATTACGGTAGCTATACCACTGGGCTGTTGTTTCTAACAGATTTGTTCTGTTTGGGGCTCGGGCAAGTGCAAACCAGTAACTCTCTGCCCCCTGGGCTTAAGAAATTCACATTAAAAGACATTTTTAAGCTTTTCTGCATGTTTTAAAACAGCAAGTTTCTTTGGCTGTAGATTTAATGACCTATACTAAAATAACAGCCAAGTCAAAGTTTATGGTGGCAATTATAACATACTTAAATATTACATCAACTCAGTTACTCCATATATATCATATATTGTGGACATAGTTTGGGAATCACTTTCAAAGAAAACATTTAAGTCACAAAAAAGTACATGTACATTTGACAATACAGAATTCAACTTGGTAAAATGTAGGGGGCCTGTCTTTTATGTTTTTGAGACCTGCTTGTCAGTTCACGCAGATCAGTTAATGCAGTACAGCATCCATTTTTGTATTTCCACAATTCTCATACAAATTCGCAAATAAATTATATATTAAAACAGATAATTGTTTTACACTAGTTTGGCTACTGTTTAAGTTAATAGCTGCTAGCTAACATAATTATGAGTACTCACGATTCACTTGCCTGTTATATTATGCTTTCTGTATAATATAACGATCCACTTTCTTGTTTTTGTTACAACATTTACTGTAATATAATGCAGTACAGTAAACCTCGGTGTTGTCTACAGCTATCCTTGCTTCCCTTACAGTCCTTGTCTAATGTTTCCATTTTTAATTAATATAATTTAGCAGACAACATATTTTCTTTGTCTGCTAAATTTCTTTACATTATTTAGCAGTGGCTTATATACAAGATAGTTTCATATACACAGAATTACAGAAAGGTATGATTGGGAAAAATAGTATGACAATACAGCTGCAGAAAAAATAAAGACCACTGCACCTTTATCTTTCATTCCAAAAAAATTGAAAAGGAATGTTTTGAGTGAGGAACAGAAGTGTTCAATTTGTAGTGGTCTCTTAATTTTAACCCTTCTGTTCCTCACATTTAAAACCTTCCTTTTTCCATCTTTATAAAGTTCCATTACCTTGTTTCAAAGGTCTTTTGACAGTTCTTTTCTGCTCCTCATGGCTCAGTATCTAGCCTGCTCAGTGCATCCACATGAGAGCTAACAAACTCATTGACTATTTATACACAGACATTTATTGCAATATAAAAAGCCACAGGTGTAGGAAATTCACCTTTATCACCAGTGTGTTCTACCTTGTGTGTCTGTAACAAGGCCAAACATTCAAGGGTATGTAAACTTTTGATCAGAACGATTTCTGTTATTTTGATTTTAAAAGGAGCCAAACAACTATGTGAAAATAAATGGCTTCATATGATCACTATCCTTAAATAAGACAGTTTTTTCACATGGTCAGTCATATTTTCAATATCAATGCCAAAATGTCACTCTTTTTGCCAGGGTATGCTAACTTATGAGCACAACTGTATACACATACATACAAACATACATACATACAACAAGTATTTGTTGTATGCTGATTTTGCCAGTGACCATGTGGATGGTGGTCACTGGCAAAAATACAGGTAACGAGTTCAAACAGTTGCAGTTAATTCAGGTAGTGATTGGAAAACGGCATTCTTAAAGAAAAACTAACAGGTCTGTGAGAGCTGGAATTCTTTCTGGTTGGTAGGTGATCAAATACTTATGTCATGCAATAAAATGCTAATTCATTATTAAAAAATCGTTATGTGATTTTCTGGATTTTTGTTTTCGATTCCATCTCTCACAGTTGAGGTGTATCTATGGTAAAAATTACAGACCTCTACATGCTTTGTAAGTAGGAAAACCTGCAAAATCAGCAGTGTATCAAATACTTGTTCTCCCCAATGTACATAGGGTCCATGCCAACATTATAATAGTAATACATTTGTTGAGTGCATTTCCCATGCTGCCATAAGCACATGGTAGTAAACAAGTCAAAACCATAATAAAAAAATATGAGCTAGCAATCATCCTGAAGAGGCTAAATGCTAATCCTGTTGGGTGAACTCTTAGAGCCAATAAGCACAAGCTCTGTTTTGCTACTATTAAGTCTTAAGTTCCCTGACCATAACTATGTGTGTTAAATATGTATGTCAGGTCGTGAAGGACAAGCTGCTGGACATACTGAGTCGAGACGAGGAGGAAGAGAGTCATGGAGAGGATGTGGTATGGTCATCTGGTTAATCACATATTGGACTGTCTTACTGGTCTAACAGAGGATGTGGTATGGTCATCAGGTTAATTGTATACTGGACTTTCCAACTGTTCTAAATAACATTATTGGATCTTTGGCATGAGATTATTTTGTCATTCTAATTAACAGAAAACATCTCTCGTAGTAATGTTACCAAAACCATTGCTCATTGTTGATACGTTCACAACTACTGTAAGTATTGCGTGCGTGTGTGTGTGTGTCAACCTACCTCAGAGTTCCTGTGACCCGGTGGCGAACCACTCAGAAGCCATTAGTCACACGGTGAGTGTCCCTATGCAGACCACCCTGGGGACGCTGGAGGAGATCGCCTGCTAGAGCTCCACGCCCAGCTCAGCACACACACCCAGGCCAGGCCACTGTAAGCCACCACCACATGGGGTCGCCAGCGAGCAACGGCCTCCAACTGGCTGGCAGAACAGAACCAATTGACCCCATATGGACCAAGGGTGGCAGAGTGGTGGACTGGTGGACTGATCAGAGGAACTGGACTGGGTCTCACCTCCACACTGTCACACAGCCCTGTACGGCAGTACAAATGGGGATTACAGAGCCGTCGGTTGGACTGGTGCCCTCCAAATGGAACTGCTATTGTTCACGTCCTGCAGGAGGAGGGCTGCCACCTCCCCTCCATCCTGTACCCATCTACCTTACCTGCGGGCTGTCCATAGGTCTCTTACAGATAACAATCGACAGACTATACTGTTATGCTAACAGGAAGAGACTGTACAGGACATGTCTACTTGTTTGTCGTCCGTCGGTTAGTCAACTGCCAGATATCGTACCATAACAGTTACTGTGAACCGTCCAAGTTGCATGCACCGCCTCCTCTCTGACAGGGTTTCTCTTGTTGCTGATTGGCTGACGCTGGACTGCAGTGTTGCTTTATACTGTACATGTGCGCCATTTGCTGTCTCTCTCGCACTATCTCTATCTCTGTGAACTGGGCTATGAGACAAGACTAGCTGTTGAAATAGAATGTAAAGATTGAACATGGGTAACATTATTCGTAGAACCGATCCATCTCGGCAGGTCAGTTTTCTAAGGGGGCAAGTCGTATACTTGGGGGTGGTGATGTTGGACTTGTTCCATTCATATTGGAGGAAAAAACATGAGAATTCTAATGAATCAATTCTAAAATTACTGTTTTGGATTCCGTTATTTATTTTGTTTAATATATCGTTCTGTCTTTTCCACTACTATAAATTGAACACCAAGTTAGTGTTCAGAGGGAATGCAGGATGCATAGTTGTTCCATACCAACATATTAAACAGGTGCCATGTCATGTAAATTATTCAGTGTTTCCTCCTGGTGGCAGCGCCTCAGTGGAGGAAACGCGCTGGTTGATGTGTTGACGACTGAGACAGAGTCAAAGCCAGAGAGGTGAAATGTGACATTGTTTTCCTGGCAGAATCCAAGTAGAGTTCAATGTTTCTCATACATTTGAAACGCTGAGGGGGATTTATTGAGTTTAATTTCTGCTGCATGATGTAAGTGTGATTTCTGAAGAGAACTGACTCCCACCCAGAGATGGACAAAAATACAATTACTGAATATTCTAAAGGCCAAAGTACCAACAAAGAAAATACACAATCATTTTGCAAAGTGTTTAAATACAGTTATTGTTAGGTACTGTATATTTTAACATAAAAAATTATAACTTGCAAGTAGCCATCCCAAACAACCATAAAATTCTCAATTATGGTAACAGAAATGTTTTCTTTACTATGTTAAAATGTTGTTAATCTACCTAGGTTTAATGCACTGGCTGTAAGTCACTTTGGATAAGAGTGCCTGCTAAATTAGTGGTTCCAAACAAAGAGCAGTAGCAATCCTGAGGATACTATCCACAGATTGTACTTGAGAAAACAAATTAGACCTTAGGCTTACTGGTAGAAGGCACAAGAGGTGGTTCTTCAGGGATACTTCAGGCAGAGCAAAATTAATTTGGTGGTACAGTAACTGACAATGGTTGGGAACCGATGTGCTAAATAACCAAAATGTATATGTGAAAATAAGAATACCAAAATTAACTGCAAAGCACAGTTGCTTAAAGCTCCACACAAAGCACAGTTGTTTTGTATTGAGCTTATAAGAACAATATTTAGCATGTTTTGCAATTATACATTTTTCCATATGCATTTATATTTAGTTCCTTTTTTCCAGACACGTATCACACCATAGTGCCATTAGATTTCTGATATCAGTGCCACAAAATTGTGAAACATTAAATAAATTGTATAGAACAGAATTCTGTATTTTACACAAAAAAATTGAATTACAGGTATCAATGATCTTGTTGCAAAGTACATTAATTGGATTATAGCCGATAAAATACATATTACAAAATTCTCAAAAGTAATTAAAATATATAATGTAAATACATTTAACAGAAATCTTTGCTCCTGCCTTACCAAAGGTTAGATAACAGGCCTGGCATTTACCCAGATAGCAGCTAGAGACTATTTAAAAAAGAATGTCAATGATGCACAGATGTAGTGCATGAAGTTACAGGGACAGTTTTGTTCTAATGAATTGGAGCATACTGTTTTGTGGTGTAAATATCGGTGTTGTGGTACAAAACCAAGAACAGTTAAGACCTTTTCCTGTGTACAGTGTACATGTTATTGATGATAACATCATGTACTTGACCCAATGTATGACTGTTTAACATTTTGATTTGGAGTACAAATGGATTTGGTAACAGAGCTGGATAACATGAACACAACTGATTAAACTAGTCAACGTAAAAAGGCCAAAATTGTTGCTCAATCAGTGGAATCAGAAGTCTGCACACAAGCAGTAGTCAAATTGCAGATGATCTTATCCAGAGAATAGCCAATGCCCCGATCAGATGGATGATGTAGGATCAACAGAAGACCATATGGGTGATGTAAGAACAGCAGAAGCCCATATGGATGATGTTAGAACAGCAGAAGCCCATATGGATGATGTTAGAACAGCAGAAGCCCATATGGATGATGTAAGAACAGCAGAAGCCCATATGGATGATGTAAGAACAGCAGAAGCCCATATGGGTGATGTAAGAACAACAGAAGCCCATATGGGTGATGTAAGAACAACAGAAGCCCATATGGGTGATGTAAGAACAGCAGAAGCCCATATGGGTGATGTAAGAACAGCAGAAGCCCTTATATGAAATGTTGGCGCGTCTAAGTCTGACTGAATTAGGATTTGGTTTGTACTTTGTTTCTTTAACTCCCCACTGATCTAGTGTCATTACACAAAAATGGACCATATTGCATCACTAAGCACCTCTATCCAGAGTAGCATATCAATTATGCCATAGTTATTAACAAGTGGTCTACTATGTGATCATGTATGGTACAGGTGGGAATGAACTTCAAGTGATTTGTGAGACTGTTTGAACTATAATTTCCAGTCTGTTGTTGACCTGCTGTGTAAAATCAGATCTCGTGTATGGTTTAATGTGTCCTAGCAATGACCACATCTGTAGCTCTGTCCACGGAGGAAAATTACTACATTACACATACTGGCTCTCAGTGAAAACACAACTGGTTCTTTTAATTGTTCTTTTTTATTGTAATTACAGAACTGCTTTTTCATTTTGTGATGCAACGAACATTGTGTTTTAATGTGAAACAATTAAAAAAAGGTTTTCTGCAGCGTTGTCCTGTTCGGTGTGTCGTCTGGCCTTTTTACGTACAGACACCCCTCTTCCCTCCATCCGTTTGAGAGTTCAAACCTGCCATGCAGGAAGCAAGCATAATACTGTGTCATAGAGCAGTACTAGCAGTTTGACAGTAGTGGTGGAGGTTTGGAGGAAAACAGAGTGCCTTAGGCTTTGACAACTCCTGCAGGAGGCCTACGTTATGTGATGATCGAAAAGTAAAGGCGAGACTCCGTCTCAATCTGACATTTCTTCTACACAGCCTTAATGTGCACTGAAGTGTCCTCCCACTCAGCTCCCAGTGGTTAGAGTGGTCAGAACGCAGGAGTCTGAGCTGTAGACAGGCAGCCACGGCTGAAGGAAGGCCATGCTGTCCTGCTGGTCAGGTTCTATTTAGCATCAGCTCACTCTCAATAACTCCTGCCTGCTGTTTTCTCTGTCTGGAACCAAAAGCTGTGTCTGCATCTTCTCTCAGGCTACACGCCTGAGAGGAGGATCTGTCATCATCAAATAATATGAGCATTTAACCCGAGGGTCTACGACCCATATGATAGGATGGCAATGTCCTGCAGAAGTGATATAAATGCAGTTTAGTGAACTCCCGCTGCTAATAACATGAATTTTGTGCACTTGGTTTGTAGAACAGTGGTTGTCATTTAATTCAAAATTTTGTTGCAGAATCCCCTGCTGAGTGTGCAACAGGACACGATTTCTGACTCCTCCCTACTGAGGGCTTTTCAGCACACTATTTCAGTCTCCACTACTGAGAGCTTTTCAGGACACTATTTAAGTCTTCTAATGAGAGCTTTTCAGGACACTATTTCAATCTCTCCTACTGAGAGCATTTCAGGACACAATTTTAGTCTCCCCTACTGAGAGCTTTTCAGGACACTTTCAGTCTCCCCTACTGAGAGCTTTTCAGGACACTTTCAGTCTCCCCTACTGAGAGCTTTTCAGGACACTTTCAGTCTCCACTACTGAGAGCTTTTCAGGACACTATTTAAGTCTTCTACTGAGAGCTTTTCAGGACACTATTTCAATCTCTCCTACTGAGAGCATTTCAGGACATTATTTCTCAGTCACCCCTACTAAGGGCTCTTCCAGACATTATTTAATTCACTGAGTTTCCCATGTGTGCATTACATTTATATTTTGCACTGTTGAATTCAGCTATCTGCACCTAACGAGACATCCAATCAGTTGTTGGCCACTCACGCCCACCCTTGGCATGCGATGATTGTGCTGCCTCTGACAGGCATCTAGCCGGCCCTGCTCTGGGTAGTCAGGCACAAGGCATGCACCCACCTACCAACAAATCAAGAACCCTGTCCCAGCCTGCTGGTGCCTTAGAGTGCAGATCAGTGGTTGATTTATAGCAGTATCACAAGTTAATGCAGAATGTAGATAAAATACATGGTTTTTGGCTGTTGTATGTGTTTAACTGTTAGTAGAAGTCAACGTTGTTATCAACTGTAGTGTTAATATCGAGTTACATTTACAAGTAAAATGTCTTTGTTTACACTGTTGTTATCAACTGTAGTGTTACTATTGAGTTACATTTACAAGGTACATGTTTTTGTTTACATTTCCTTTCCTCAATGTGTTATTCCTACGCTGATCTGTCGTCGTCTGTTCTTCATTCTTTACCCCATTAAACTGTATAGGCAGAGTTTATTTTACCTATGGTGTTGTGTTTATTATGTCAATGTTTCATTTCTCTTCTCTTACGGACCATTTTCATGTCCATACCCCTGTTATGAAAAAGCAATCTGTGTTTATTTTCCATCCTTATTCTTCTAACTGGGAAAAAGGCTCACAAGGAGACACGGCACTCAAAAGTACTTTACAATGATTTAACAATACAAATATGGCAAAATATGACATCAACCTGATCTCCAAGCTACAATGTCCTGGGTTCATCCTAAGTTCAGTGGTTATTGTTTGAGGCTTCAGACACTGTACTTCACTGGAGGTCATTCAATTCTAAGGGGGAATACTAATAAAAAACACTCTACCGTACTAGTGCCAGTCGGTCAACAAATGAAAATGATTTGAGTTAGATTAATATTAATTGTACATAAAAAAAACATATTACATATGACACCGCTCTACTGAAAGGCAGTGACTTAGATTTAACAGCTCTTTCCAAAACCGTGGATGCCTTTAAAATATTTTGATGGCTTGACAGGATATTTGGTAAAAATGTGTGTAATGTGTGTGTGTGTGTGGACCTCCAAAGGACGTGGCTGTCCTGCCTCATCCATCAGTGTTGCTGATAAAATATCAAGCTGTTTTCTAACGCTAGATATTACGGGCATAGTTAAACATTTGAAATAATACAAATAATTGTAAACTCAGTGTGCCAAAAATGCATAATATTTTTTTAAGAATCTGTGTAATTCCTTAGATTTGGATTCTTATTATCAGTAATAATTGTGATTACTGCCACTAGGGGGAGATGCATGGGAGTTTCTGCAAGCCAGGCAATGTGTATAGGACTCAATGGTGTGTATGAAATTTTGCCCCAGTAATAAAGCACAGAGCTGCGTAGTAGACAGAATCCAGAGGTTGTAATACACATTAGGAAGCACATCACCATAATCTAACAACATAATCTAACAACTTCATTTCTACGCTGAGATGACAGGCATGATATATTTCCATATAAGTAAAGAACATTTAACTTCTTAAACAGTTCTGAAAAGTGTTTACGATTCATTTCAAACTATGGGAAAACAATGGTAGTTCAGTTTTGCTTATTTGATCTCACCAAGTTTAAGGCAACATCTGCTGACCACTTCTCTGTCCCAGACATCAAACATTTGCAGGCCTTTTAAATATTTGGTTGCATTTTATGAAATAAAGGTTTTTACAAATTAAACATTTTGGAGTCATGGTGAGGATCAGGTTCACAACTGAAAATGGTTGTCTTAGGGTTATTATAAGTGTTAAGCTTAAACAGTTCTGAAAAGTGTTTTTTAAACTAGCTTGTCATTTACTGAGATTAAAAGAATTTGTAGGTGGGAACATGTTCTATAACAGAACTGTCAGGAGTACAGATGTCATTTATATACAGACTGAACTGTAACGTACCTAAAATTGAACGCTGGGGAACTACTTTGTCATCTATAAGAAATTCAGACACAATCCCATCTGTCAAAAAAGCATGGGTTCCTTCACAAAGATAATTCTGAAACCGCAAGCGACCATGGCCAGGCCTAATGATGTCTGTTTCTTTAGAAAGATGGAATGAGCAACTTTACCAAAAGGCTTTGACAGGTTAATAAATAAAGCACCACAATGCAATTCCTCAGCCAAGGATATAGCAATGTCATTAATAACTAATGTATTTGCAGTAATAATGCTGTGCCCTGAACAAAAACTAGACTGATATCTTTTCGAAATACAATTTTACAATAAGAATGAACGCAACTGAAAGACAGTTTCGTTATAGAACAATTGTCCAGGCCACTTTAGGAATGACACCAGAAATGTAAGTTTAAAAATGTGTGTTTGATCACTGGAGGTGAAAGGTCCAAGCAGGCCTTGATCAAGTTTGTCTGTCCGTGTAGATTTCGTAATGTGGATATCTAGCAAAGCATCTTCAACTTTTTCTGTGAACAGGCTCAGTGAGAAATGTGGGCTATTAACAACAGTGTTCCCAAAGGATTTCAATTTGTATTTATTCTTGTTTAAATTGAGATAGTCAGTGATGTTTTATAAAAAATAATGCATGCTGCTACAAATTGGTGATTAAAGGCATCAACAATAACATGTTTATCAATAGTTTCAGAGTCCAAAATCTGTTGTGGTAGAGGGATGGAGATACTGTTTTTCAGCATTTTCACAGTTTTTCAGAATTTGGCCAGATTCCCTTTATATCCATATAGTGTTTATATAATAGTCAGATTTAGCCTTCCTGACAAGCTTTAAGCATATGTTTCTTAATTGCTCAAGAAAAGTCTGTCGGTCTCAATTAGATTATGTTTTTCAAGCCTTCGCCCATGACATATTTATTTCATGAATAGTATCATTTATGTCAGACGTGAACCAGAGGTTGGATCTATTTTTGATTGTTATTCTCTTATATGTAGCTGTGTCCATGTTAAAATGGCAACACCTCCCGTTTTACCTACCTTTTCCGCTTTGAAAACATTGACTCAAACTACAGTAATATCTGCATCAGTAGTTTTATTTGATAACAATGTTTTGGATCAGATAAAGATGTCTGGGTTTGACTGTGTGGCCCAAATCTTACTTAAATCCCATTTAGACAAAAAACTCTGTAAATGTAGGTGTAAGAACCTACGTCCCTTGATACGTAGGGCGTCAACATATATGGGATTTCTACAAACAGGTTTACGATTCATTTCAAACTATGGGAAAACAATGGTAGTTCAGTTTTGCTTATTTGTTCTCACCAAGCTTAAGGCAACATCTGCTGACCACTTCTCTGTCCCAGACATCAAACATTTGCGGGCCTTTTAAATATATGGTTGCATTTTATGAAATAAAGGTTTTTACAAATTAAACATTTTGGAGTCATGGTGAGGATCAGGTTCACAACTGAAAATTGTTGTCTTAGGGTTATTATGAGTGTTAAGGTTAGGATAATGGTTGGATTAAATGTTGTTGATAGTCTGTTGAGCATCTCAGGAATCTCCAAATAATGTATAAATAAATATTATTATAGGACACGGCCAGGGTTGTACTGTGAAGACACACATAAAGCACTTTTACACTTAACATCTAACATAAAAGGAAACATCTTTTTATTATATAATTTTTCTTCCAAGTAATTACTACCAAGAACATGTTATTTTCAGTATTAACCTGTGAGAAATATGTCTTAACTACCTTGATCAGAACAACAGATTTTTGTCCTTTGCAGTTTAGGGATTTGAACCAGCAAACTTTTTGTTTATTTGTCCAACGATCTTGATCACTACGTTATCCTGCCACCATAAATATGCTATTATATAGATACATAAGAATACCAGACGTTAAGGAGGGAATCACACCTGAAATTAAAAGGAGGAATATGGTTTGGTGAGTTTAAGAGAAGCAGTGGAGGACAGGAGCATTATATAGTGGATGGTGATGGAGTCTTGAGAAGTCTTTCACTGAGGACTTAAGACCAAACAGCTAACAAAGTAAAAACATGATGTATTAAGCATTATGATTTTGTATCTGTCACTAGACATGCTGTATGAGAGAAAACTGACAAAGCTACTCACAGTTCTTGGAAATGAAACAGTAAATTCCCCAGAATGCCATGGATGGGGCAGGAGGGAAGACGAATAGCTAGTTCACTGAAGTGTGCTGAGAGTTGAGCAGAAAGGGATTACTGTTGAAACCTTACTTTCAATTAATACCAATTACACTGAAAACCTATAATGTAATTGAATTAACATTTACATAAATAACATTTAAATTAATGGAAATATCTCCATATGATCACATATCTTTTCATTTAGTTATCCAAGAGTTGTCCATCCGCATCAGGAGGTCGCTCTGTACATTAACTGGAAAAGAAAAACATAAAATAGTAATATTGTCAAAATATTTGGGTAAAAATGATCAATGACATCTACAGCAACAAACCTTGTTATTCTAGATACAAGCACTTTTTGTGAAGACATACATGCCCTGACTTTTTTATTGTTTCTATTTAAACGGAAGCCTTAAATTAAAGCATAGGTGCTTAAAAGGCCAGTGCACAATTTAAAAGCAATTTTCCTGATCTTAGCACCAATCCCTTTCAAAAGAAAGTTCTGCACGTTAAATGTAATTGCCTTGAATTCTGGGACAATTGCCAATATAGTAAAAACAATAGTTTTCGTAATTCTATTTTGTAACCTATTTTAACATAATTAATTAACTATTTAATAATCTCATGTACTAAACCAGACTTCTATAACGATAATGAAGTGATGTAAGTTCAGTTCAGTGAAGTTGTGCTTTGGAGTGATCCAAAGAGCAATGAGAAAGGTAAGGGTTAGGGTGATGTGTGTGGATTGTGGCCATATGTCTCACATGTACGGATCAATTTGAAAACAAATTTAATTTAAGTTAAACACAGAATACTCGTATCTTCTCAATGGTGACATGGAGTCAAATAGCGAAGGCGAGCTGAGACTTGGTGAAGCGCTGAGGCTTTGCAGCCAATCACATTACACGTTACGCAAGCTCTCATGCAACGCAGTGTACAACAGTGACACCTGCTAGAAAAATAATGTAACGCAACTAAAACATTATAGTTCAACTGAGACGGTTTCTTTTCTGGGATGAATTTAATCTGGTTTGGAAAACATTCGTCCACTTGGGAAAGAGCAAGCTGGATTGCACCAAAACTGTAGTTCCAGCTGTTAGAGATGGGGTTAAAGGATTGTTGTGGATGTTTGTGCCAATATTGTGAACAAGTGAACGTGGTCAGAGGCAATACACATCATTCCAAACTGAGATCAGATGGTAAACGTAGACAGTCCAAGCAAGGACAGGATGAGTTGAAAAACGAGTGAATTGCTCACGTTAACAATAACTTCTTGACGGATAGCGTCGTCCTACCATAATGCAGAAAGATCCAGGAGAGCAGTGAGAAGGGTTAGGATCTGGGAGATTTGTGTGGGTTGTGGCCATATGTATCACATGTACTGATCAACTTGAAAACGTATTAAATCTGAATTAAACACAAAATACCTATTCTTATTCCGTTGGCGGAACGTTCCCAATCAGCCAATTTATTTTATGTTAACACTCCGCGACGGTAGGTGGAAGCATTGCACAAGCACTGACATCATTTGCACCAACTAAACTATTCATTTCCGAACTAGTTGAAATCGGTCTCCGGGTTATTCGCGTCATGGTGTCAACATTAGATATTCGGTAGCAAAAATAACATTTCTGGTTTTCGGATTTTGCCTTCGAAATAAAGGTCCTCGGTAAAACGCGATATTATTCATGTTCAATTATTCAATTTTGCCGATTCGAATGTGAATAGATTAAAAGGAATCTCAACATACAAAAATATAAAATAAAGAAAAATGCTGTTTTAATTGTACTTACACATTATGAATAATATTGTTTATTATTTAAAAATATTTTAGGTTTCAGAGAACTGCCCAGCACATTATTTCAGCAGCATAAAACCCTGAGGCTGAGACAGGGGAATCCAGTGACACTGTGGCCCTGACAACAGTGTCAGGGTGTCACACTCAAGAAAACCAGAAATGTTTGTTTTAGGACCCAGGAAACAAATTTGTTGGTAGATTTGTTGGTAGATCGCAAGATGTAGGCCTTCCAATTGTCTCTAATTATTAAAACAACTGCCGGGGGCAAGGCTTTCTCTCATAGAGCTCCAAGAAAAGTTAGAAATGCAGACTTGGTGCAAACTTTCATGTGTCTACTAAAGACTCATCACTTCAACATGTTCTATAGTTAAGTACAGTCGTTGTTTCGTTGGCGTCTTTTATTTCAAAATTGGCCTGATTTTCCTTACCCGGAAGTGTTTTGTAACGTTGATCCAGTTTTGTTTCCTGTTGTTAAATTATCGGCATGGCGAAGACTTATTCTATCGAACAGTTTCATATTGACATTCTAACCTGAACAATTTTATATTTGATTGGTAAGACCGAATGTTTTAAATACATTGCTTTACATATAAATGCATTGTCATTGAACTGCGTGGATTGCTAATTGAAGTATTTCTGTTTAGCTAGCTAACTAGGTATCTAAGAAGCTGATGCTAATTGTGATGTTTGTTAGTTCGTTTGCTTCTTGAGTTGTTCGTTTTTGTAGATTAGCTAATAAATTACTGAATATTTTCTGGTTGAGTTTCATTGTTGTCATTATTCCTTCCAAGCATCTGTGTGTACATCATGGAGACTGAGGGAAGAGATTTCTTTAACTCTCCCCCCATGAAGACCGTGCGGTTTGGGGGCAGTGTTGTTGCCACGTTAGATAAATTCAAACAGGTGAGATTTAAGATACATAGATAACAAGCAAGCCTGCCTGAAACACTGACAGTGATATCAGCTGTACAACTGTGTAGTATTCGATGCTAAATCTTTTAAACCTTCAAGGGAGACACCAGTGACTATGAGTTGTTGAAACATCAGCTGGCAGATCCAGATATCAAGGTAAACAAACATGACTATTAGGGCTGCATGTACAGTGTAAAAAGGAACCTGTATTGCAGTCAATTTAATTTCTTCCTTTTGTGCCAGGATGCCCAAATCCTTAACTGGCTGCAGGAGTTCCGAAACTGTGTTACACTACTGAGCAAAGACCATGAACAGCTGATCTATGTGGTTCTGGTGAGGATGGACATTTTATTCAAGAGTTTGATCTGTTCTGCAGTGTCTAGCCTAGATTATTTTTAAACATATTTATTATTGTCATTGTAAATACCCAACTTGCAAGTTCTTGACTAACCCATGACTCTGGCGACTTGACCAAACTTTTTCCAAGTAGACCTTTCACAATTACTACCTGAACGCCTCATCTCAATCATTTGAGCTAACCGCGATTATTTTGAACAATATTTATATTCCGAAATTAGGTTTTAATTCAAACAAGGGAAGTTTACCCATATTTTAGAAATGTCACAACAAATAGAATGCAAATTAGGTGTTTCCCACGGTTGGGTGTCTTCTATGGATGCAGTATTGTTTATGCCAGCTCTAACAAAAGGTGTAATGCAGATAAGTTTGTAAACACCAATCTCCTCTGTTCTATTATTGCGGGACAGCATAAGCGGAGCCGGTGTTGTGCCGATAACACCCCCCTTGCAGTAAATATCTCCCCCTTCCCGTGAACGCGCACTCTCTCGATACTCATTGCTGTGACTTGATGGCTTGTTGAGAGGACTGTTTAGCCTACATTTTCCACTGGTCTTTGTAGCAAAACTCTTTCATTGTGTACAGCAAGGCAGCAATTGGTGACTACCTTAGACTGCGTTTCATTCGATATTTTTAGGGCAGGTTAATCACGTTTTCAGTTGGCAATGTTTTCAGTTGGCAATGTTTCAAGTGTATTACTATGAACAAATCATTGGCAAAATCCGTAATTTTTCCCTTTTTATTTGACTAGTGCTTTCTAAGTGTAAGAATAATAATTCAGCCATCATTGCCCCTTGAGCAGTAAAAGAGTAGAGGTTTCCAAGATTCTTTTGTTTTTCACTTGACAGAATGTTGGTTATCACCTCTTGAACGTTTTTGTGCTTTGAAATTGCTTTGGCTGTGTTAAGTTCATGTTCAGTCTCGCTAGCAATTGCTCAATTCTTATGACTGTTCCGAGTAGTAAGTTAGAAGATAAGTAAGCCTATTACTGGCTAATAAGCTGTTAAAACAGCCAGTGGCAAAAGCCAAACATTTCAAAGATGCTATTTGCGGTGGAGGTGAACTTAATGTTAATCAGTTTAACACAATGCTTAATGGTGTCTAGCATAATATAAAAACTTGGCGTGGTGTAAAAGCGTGACAAAATGATCTAAGGTCGGGGTGCTATACCAACACTGAGCAAATGTATAGCACTGTTGTGTAGTGCTTAAAGACTTTCACGTGAGCGACCAGATGTCGAATCCAGTGAGGGCAACAACATTCATCACATTCAATTAAAGACATTTTATGAAGGCATAAACATAGGTGTGTATGTTTACCAGCTCTAGGGAATGTTATGCTGCATATCATTTAGCCTACATAGTCCTTCGTCCAGTTTCCCCACTGTGCAACTTTTGAAAATAAAATGTCCTTGTACATAAATTGTATTTAACTACGTTTTTGTTACTTTAGGTTGGCCAACATGAGAGTTCTAGAACAACCTATTTAAATAATTCTGTGCAGCAAAGCAATATGTAAAACATCACCGTGTACGAAAAGTATTTGAAGGCTAATTGCCTTTGCTTTGCCCATGACTACATCATTTTGATGAGGCATTTGTTATGGTTGCCATTCGTTTGGTGATGTACTAAATAGTTTTCACAATTAATGAACATTCTGTTTTTGAAAATATACTTTACATATTTGATCATGTTAGTGATCAGTCAGTCGAATGAACATAAATTCCTTTTGGATATACTTTCGAGGGAGACAAATAGACAATATTGGATATTGTCTGTAATAAATGTATTTAAATTACTCAATATTAATAATAATAATGGAATAAATAGAGCTTAAATGTATCTAGGCACTGATCAGCTCAATATGCCTCACACCTTTAGGAGTCTGGGGAATAAGTCTGTTTGTCTAAGTCTGTTTCACAGTTGCCATGGTAACGATGAGGCACTGGACATACATCTCCGGAAAAAATTAAGAGACCATTGCACCTTCTACTTTCTTTTCCAAAGAGAAGTGTTTTATTTGCAGGGGTATCTTAATTTGAATCCTTCTGTTCCTTAATTTTTTCTTTCATTTTAGACTTTTTTGCAAATGAAAGAAAAAGGTGCAGTGGTCTCTTATTTTTTCCGGAGCTGTATTTGATAGCAAAGCAGAATCAACAGCAGAATCCACAGAGCCTGATTCAATAAATGTGTGTTTGTTTTCGGGGTGCAAATTATGATTCAGTCTTGAATTTTGCAAACTTGATAGTGGCTCTGTAACACTTAATTCAAGCAGCACGTTACTAGCATTGCTTCTTGGAATTCTTGTTGCACTGCACATTTTGTGACTTCAAGTGTATAAACTAGTGGCATAGCATGAACAAAATAAACAATTCGATTGTTAGTCGATACAATTTTTCTGACAATGGTCAACTAAAATGTCATGATTGTGACAGCCCTATTCCCATGTCCAAGCCTATCTCCAAAATCAGTACATGGTTCTGATAAGGTCTGCAATTGCGTTGACAAGAGACCAATAGGTAATTCATTTTAATTGTTAGACACTACAACACCCTCCAAATAAACCTAAACAAACACAAATTCCCTCTTGTGTTCTGGCGTGGCTGCATGCCCACCTGGCAGTGTTTCTACTCTGGCTTGGCCTAGCCATTAAACCAAAAGTGGCCATTGCACTGCTAGGAGTTTATTGTCGCATAGAGCTTGTTTTTTTATTTTGAGCAGAGGAGTTGCATCCACCAGTTAGATATTCTTCCTTGGATACTGCTCAAGAACACAAACAAGGACTCACTTGTCAGAACAATCTGCCAGATGTGACACTCATGGTCAGATAGGGGCTGCTAAACATCTAACAACTGATCCTGGAATCAACCTATTCTCCCTTGTTGTGTGCTAAGATTGAGTATTAAAAGTGTTAAAAGTGTTAAAATATCCACACTGTCTGTTGTTGGTATAGAGGACAGCGAACTGTAGACCAGTCATCTCACCCTTGTCTTTCTCTGTGTATCAGAGGCTGCCTTGGCTGGGCAGGAGCCCTGCTGTAGTGGAGGAATATCTGGCCTTCCTCAGTAACCTAGTTTCAGCTCAGACTGTCTACCTGCGGTCCTGCCTGAAGATGGTGGTCTCCAACTTCACGCCCAGTTAGTGCCCGTCTGACCGCCTGATCAATTGGATTCGACGAGAGTTATGTTAGTGTCTGATGGTTATCATTTATTTCCAGAGAGAGTGAAGGTCTGTGAGGGAGGAGTGGACATCTCAGATTCGGATGACGACGATGAAAGTAGGTGACACTGGTCGGTTACTGTTCGCAATTGATCACCAAGTTTGTGCAACAGCCTGTTGAATTTTTTTACTCAAAGACACAACTTGATATATTCATAGTGTGTTGAGAGTAAGGTTAGCAAAACGCTGCCTGTCTCTCCAGCTGTTTTGTTAATAACTCCTAGATAAGGTTGACATCTTGAAATTATCAAAATATATCGGTGTACAATAACATCCAGTTCACAGATCCAAATTGTTAAAAGGTGTATGTCACATCAAAACATCTTTTATTTCACACTTTTTATTTGTTGTTGAACTTTGTAGACCTTCCGGGTAATTTTGACCAGTGTCATCAGGCCCTGCAGTTGATTGCCAGATACGTCCCATCGTAAGTAGCCATTACAATCCTTACCATCAGTCAGTATATTACCAAAGCAGTGCACTGTTCCTGCCTGTTGTAAATCCTCCATTTACAGCAAGCAAAAATACATGCCTGAATAACAACAGACCTGTAGCATTCAGCTTGGTCACTGTGGAAGTGTTGGTTTGCCTGGTTTTGTCTCATTACTATCACAGATATGGGGGTTGGCTTCAGGAAAGGTAGTACAGGTATATAAACTGGGCGTGGGGGTTGGCGTCAGGAAAGGTAGTACAGGTATATAAACTGGGCGTGGGGGTTGGCGTCAGGAAAGGTAGTACAGGTATATAAACTGGGCGTGGGGGTTGGCTTCAGGAAAGGTAGTACAGGTATATAAACTGGACGTGGGGCTTGGCTTCAGGAAAGGCAGTACAGGTATATAAACTGGGCATGGGGGTTGGCAACGTGTTGTCCACAGAAAGGTTCTACGACTCCCACCTAGCACAGTCTTGCATGACTACATGGCAGAGAAGCTTGCCAGCCTAATTATCGCGGACTTCTTCAACCCCAATCACACTCTGTTCCAAACAGGGCCTGAGGGCAGGTGGCAGTGCAGGTATGTAATGACCAAATAACCTCCCAATGCCTGAACCATGTCCCTCAGCAACAACCATTTGTCCGACAGACTAACCTAAGACTATGCTCCCCTCATCAACCCCCCTCCAAACAGTGAACCGAATAGCTCCCTACCACTGGCAGCACCAATACACCAAATACAATTATTTATCTAAAAGTACTTCAAGGAATAAAGGCTCATCTGGTCCTGTTGGATCCTAGTCTGTTTTTCTTGTCAACTGACCAACGAGAGACGGGTAACAGTGTTGTTGTTTTTTTTCTTTTCTTTCAGCACTAGCCGGTTCTTGATGCCGATTCTGACGGACAACTTTCCTTTTGTGCAGAAGTCCTCAAGAACCCTGGTAAGTGTGGACTCATTAGTCTTGTGTTGATCACACTTTTGATGTGTTGTTTTTCCGCACGGCTGAACATAATGGTGTGTTCCTCTCTCCACAGGAGTGTTATGTCCATAACCTTCTGCGGGTGGCGGTGTACATTCCTACTCTACGACGAGACATCCTGGAACTCATCGTTAATAGGATGCTCAAACTGGACGTAAGAGTGTTGGTGGTTATACACTGAGAAAAAAGTTGTGGTGTGGGGTATGGCGTGTGTGTTATGAGCTAACACTGTTGTTCTGCAGGTGAGTGCTCCCCGGGGAGAGATAGAGGAGGTGGAAGAGAACGCTGTGCATAAAGAGATGAAGGGAGAGCAAGAGGAGGGCCTCTTTGACATGGTAACTTGGCAGGGTTTCCACACAACATGTACCGGTGCATTTGGCCAATGACCCGTTACGGAGTGATGTGAAGTTCTGCCCGCTGTGTTTCAGGACGAGGACGTGTGTTCAGTGAAGTCTGGTCCAGATGGGTCCGATGTGATGTCCCACCCTGTAGCAGAGAGGCTGGACACTCTAATGGCTGTTCTGCTGGCCTTCATCAAGGATGTATGCCATGTCAACGGTGAGCACTGAGTCCACACACACAGACACCGCACACCAGACACCGCACACCAGACACCGCACACCAGACACCGCACACCAGACACCGCACACACCAGACACCGCACACACCAGACACCGCACACACCAGACACCGCACACACCAGACA
>JACXGJ010004345.1:0-46043 GCA_016801105.1 Esox niger
CTCTCTCTCTCTCTCTCTCTCTCTCTTGCTCGCTCTACCGGTCTCTCTCTCTTGCTCGCTCTACCGGTCTCTCTCTCTCGCTCGCTCTACCGGTCTCTCTCTCTCGCTCGCTCTACCGGTCTCTCTCGCTCTACTGGTCTCTCTCTCTCTCTCTCTCTCTACCGGTCTTGCTCTACCGGTCTCTCTCTCTCTCTACCAGTCTCTCTCTCTCTAACGGTCTCTCTTTCTCTCTACCGGTCACTCTCTCTCTCTCCCGGTCACTCACTCTCTCTCTCTCTTTCTCTCTCTCTCTCTCTCTTGCTCGCTCTACCGGTCTCTCTCTCTCGATCTCTCTACTGGTCTCTTTCGCTGTACCGGTGTCTCTCTCTCTCTCTCTCTCTCTCTCTCTCTCTCTCATTTACCTGTCTCTCTCTTCCCTGTAGTAAATAATTGACGGTTCTCATTAACAGGAGTGGCCAGAGGGCCTTATCACACACACCTGAGGAATTCATGCTCTGTGTGACGAGTGGGTGAGGCTCCTATAAACACCTATAAACAGAAGTGTAGTCGGCTGGGCCAGGTCCTGTGGCCCTGATCTAGCAGACCAGTTCTGGTGTGTTGGTGCTAATGTTGACCCTGCCTGGGTCAGATCACAGAACACAGTTTTGTCGTTTTCTGGAGAAGAGGGTTTTATTTGGGTGGGGGGTGATGTATTTTTTCTTTCAATGCATTGGGTTTTACTAGTCTTTAGCATTTGATAAAAAATGTCCATCAGTGCTTACCATGTCATTTTTTTCTTAGTTTATTTTGCACTTGGGCATTTTTATTGTTGTATTAAAACCGGTTTTGATGCTTAGTTGCTCTTTTCAGGGCTGTAGAATTCAGTGCCTTTAACTGGTGTGAATAATGTTAAGTACCAACACAGCAGGTTGGAGGGCTCTTTGTTTTGGGTTCCATCAGCAGCGATAGTGGGAAATGTCAACATCTGGCAACCCTACGGGTTATCCTGAAGTACACCCTCCTGTGTATTAAACAGACCCCTGTACTGGTCAGAAGACCCCATTAACCCCAGCGATCCCCTCACAGATGCTTTTTGGCTTCGGCTGGGTTGCTCAAAGGCTATTTCACAGGCTGCTTGCTGTCTGTCAGGGAACCCTGGTTGCTCACTCATGCTCATGTGCTAATCGTAGCATTTGGGGAACTTCATGCCTACGCTTTCCTCTATGGGGGGCTGGCTTCCCCAGGGGGCAAGGCCTTGACTCAGGCCTCTGATGGTAATAGAGCCCCAGGCTCCTCTCCCGGCCTCCATAATCATCCCTAACTGATAGGCGCGTAATGCCCCTAACATCCATCCAGGACTGAGGCCCTTTGTTATGACAGGCCCAGAGAGTGACAGAGAATTGGAGACACTAGAAGAGCTCCTTTGCTCCTGTCTGCCGATTGCATGACCAGGCCCAGGGAGAGGGCGAGGGAGACCGATAAATAGATGTTCATCATGACAACTTCATGGCGCTTCTATTCTTCACTCCCTAATGCGGAGACTTTTTGATTCATCAACGTCCTTCTTTCCGCGTCACGTGTCCGGATCCCGCTGTGATGTGTTCAGCGCCGGGCCCTGTCGGGATGTCTTGTGGGATGCCGCACTCGGCTGGCCAGAACCAGGCCGGCCCAGCTGAAAGGGCAGCGCGAGGGAGAGCTTGGAGCAATCTGGGCCAGGCCACAATAGCCCTAATTACAGGCCAGCTGGCAGAGGACAGCCCGGTGGAAACTGTGCTAGACCAGCAAAGGGCAGGATGGAGTGATGGAAGGAGGAAAGGAGACATGACGATGGCTCAGTTAATCTCTCCTCGATTCCTTGCATTGCCCGTCCATGCCGCCTCCTTTACTCAATGGAGCAGGTCTGAGGGGATGGACTTTGTGTTGCCCAGAGGCGATGTTCTGCCTTCATACCACTTGCCAATAGCTTTCTTTGATTAGAGGTCGTCTTCTATTCATTTGTGTAGAATCACACAACAGCCTAGTTGTTAGAGCATCTGATCAGTAATTTAAATGTCGCTAGGGCCAACCCCTGAGCCAGCAATGGGAAAAATCTGTTCTGTCCTTGAGCAATAGTGTTAACCCCAATTGCTTCTGTATGTCGCTGTGGGTGAGTTTGGTGGTTTTGATGACACAGGGCACATACATAGCAAAGTGCAACATATTTGGGGATCCTGTAGCCAAGAAAATGCATCAGTGATGCATCTTTAACTACTTCTTAGTAATATGACCACTTTTATTTTACCAAGTCATCTTGAATAAGAAAATATCCTTATTTCCAGCATTGGCTTAGGAGCAATTTAGGTTAACTGTCTTTCTAACAAACAGAACTGCAGATTTTTTTTTATTTTTAGGGAGTGAAGGTTTTGAGTATTTTACCAAGGTCGATTGCGGACCCTCTGTTCACAGGTGTTAAGTAATCTCAGTAAAGGAACAGTAGACCAGCTTTCCAGCCAGTTTCTACATAACACGTACCAGCCTTTAGGAATGAGGGTATGCCTCTCCTCCAGACAGCGGCCCCAGAAGGAGGGGGTGATGTGGGGATGCAGCTCCTCAGTCTCCTGGCTTCTCCCCTGACCTGACACGACACTGGAGATGATGGGCCTCTGGTGAGGAGTGTGTTCAGCTGTGACCGCAGTAATCGCCCCTCAGTACGCAGACAATGGAGAAGGATAGAGGACACCTTGGTATATTAAATGATGGCGTTTGCGAGGGCGTTGACGTCGCCCTCAAAGGCATTTGCCTGTTTAACGTAGTCACCTGGGTCCTTCTTCATCCCTATTCCTCCTTAAGACCCAGTTTGACGCAACTCCAACCGGGTCATCAGGAAAGATCCACCAGTGAAGTGGGAAGTCCCATGCAATTGACCAGGTTGCAAGCAATGCTGAATTTGAAATGCAGAATCCCTTGACTCCATTAAAACCATGGACGCCTTTAAAGACGATGTCAGAGTTCAAAATGGCCTTTTGATGACTAGAGGGCCCTAACACACTCTATGATGCAGACAGGCTCCACTAACCCCTACTCAGATTGTCACCCATGCCCCTTCAGTCCCTCAGGGTAGAAGCCCCCCAAAACAGATACCACTTTCCAAAAACCCAGATGCCTTGACCCATTAATCCTGAAACCTAGGTGTGGCTTTCTCAAATCCAGATTTGAGTCCAGGATTAGGTTTATTTTGTATACGGGTATCTGGTCAGTGTGATGTTGTAATTCTAGCCTTTTGTCAGATCTGTTTTCAGTTCAATACCTATTCATTTTCTTAGATAATAACGGTAGTAAGAGATGCAGAGTGAAGCAAATGCATTCACTCTGCGTGGCTAGAACGTGTGGAGGAAGATGAGGAGGGAGAGAGCAGAGAGGCTGACCGGGGGGTGAGGACAGATTTATGGCTGAATGTAAAGTGAAGCCATTCCAAGGCTTTAGAGAGAGACTGACGATTAGGACTTCACCCGCCTCGGTTTGGTTATCCTTACCAATGCGCCCGCTTGGCGTGAATGTGCATTGAAGCGCCCGTATGCCTGGATTCCTTTGCGTTTGTGTCTGTGTGTGTGTCACAATTGTGACAGAAGTGGAAGACCATTCTGTCCTGTCCAGTTGTCTGTTTAACCAGCCACTACCGCCAACCTTCTTGCTTCTTCTGTAGACTGACTGTAAAGGAGGGAACATTTCCATTCCCAGTCATTTCCACGCCAGTATGAAGCTATTACCGTAATTCTCTGATTATCCGGTCCTGAACGATCTACAGGAGGGTGTGTGGGTTAGGAACATCTGATTCGACTAAACAAAAGTTGGATGATTGCTTGACTAGGGAAATGAGGTGTGTAGGGCAAAACTAAAAAGTTAGCATTTCGCTGTCTAAGCCTGGTGATGAATCATGTTAGAAACTAAATGGGATTTGGATTAAGAATGACTTGCTAAGGGCTTAGTTTGGAATTTAGCCGTGCAATTGAGGGCACCAGCAGTCTGCCAGGGGCAACAGGAAGTGATGCGGCAGGAATAGGAAATGGAGGTAAACACCTGGAGGCGAGCAAACATCGAGGTTGGTTGGTCGGTCGGTCGGTCGGTCGGTCGGTCGGTATCATTGCCCCCTGTGTGGGTAGTCAGAGACTGCATGCTATCACAGAAAACAACACTGGCTAAAACCAGAGCTGTTTATCCACTAATAATAGAGGGATGTGTCAACAAATCTTTGCAGACGTCTTTATTCACCCAACTCTTTTATTTGGTCAGGACGTGGGCAGCGGTTGGTGCCAGTCAGGGTTATGTATGCCCAGCCGTGCCCAGCAGTCTTGCCAACCATACAGGGGGGTCAGAGGTGAGAGTTGAACGCCTGGCGCGTGCAACAGAAGTGACCTGATTTGCGTGCAGCCCACTAACAGTCTGATTTAACACTAAATCCGAAACTGGGTGTTTCTTTGAACTCACAGCACGACAATTGAAAATATTAACTTCCTGTTCCTGACGTATTTAAGCGTACCACAGGCAAAAGAGGAAGAAGCAGACATCCATGACCAAAACACTCATACCTAATTTTAGGACATTCAACCATTAGTTTTTTTCCCACCAATGGCATAGGGCATGTGGCACACAGGTGAGCTCACCTCAGCGGAACCGCCTCCCCTTTCTCCATAATGAAGGACTTTGGTCTGTTGACAGCAGAAGCTCAGTGTTGGAAAAGGCTAGAGGAAAGTTCCAGAATAATATTATTCGCTGAGGGAGAAAGGTTATTGAACCGCTGCATTCTGTTTGAACTACAGTATAGTTAGCACTTTTTTACTGTGTTCTTCACTTCAACAAACATCTTGCCTTTATGGCCACTTTACAGTTTATGATCCAGGCCCAATACATTGAACTAGAAGAAGAAAGTAGAAAGTACATATTTTTACATGGCAGACTTCTTTTTCCACTTACTTGTAGTGTTAGACATCGTTTTTTCGGTCAAATTTCCATTCCTGGGCTTCTGTGGCTTAGTCACTGTGATGAGCCCTGCCAGTGGTAGTAGATGGACTCACCAAAATACGCAATGCAATGTGCTCCAACGCATCCCCACAGGAATCTCCAATGGCCATCTCATGTCTGTGTAGGCCTACGCTTGTGGACTTCAAAACGATCTATTTCCACCATTACAAACATAGGTGTGTAGGTTTCTAACTCAAACTTTCCAGAACTAAGACAAAACAGGATGTACGCACACTTCAAGTGATACAAGTCAAATGATACTTCAAATGTTTCACGCTCCTAACAGTGGGAATAGCTTTGCGATTTGATAGCCCACAAAGCCCGGAGAGGGCCATAGAGTTTCAGTAGGGGAACTTCTTGATCAATGTGTTTTTGTATTTCAATTGAAGGCAGTAAAGTGTCAAAGCTGCATGGGGTTAAATCCTTTCACAGGGCACAGAAGTTACAGGAATCCACAGCAGTGGACACTTTTAGAAATGTATTGGCACATTCAGACAGGCAAAACAATGAACATTCATGAGTTCATCTACAAGCGTTTAAAAGGATATATGAAAGCTGGTTTAATCACTTAAATAAATGGGTAAACTTGTAAGGGGAGATTAAAATTGTTTTTTGAAAATGAAGGTGCGGAACATAAAATTGGATGATGGCAAGAGTGAGGAGAGAGAGTGGCTTTGCTCCTTTTCTATGGAGCCACTGGTCTTTCACACACATTGGTTTCTCTGTGCCCAAAGGGGAACTAAAGCCCCGACCAGAGCATACATTTATTTTCACGATATTTAAGGAAACAAATAACAAAAATAAATCAATGCAAACCTCTAAACCTGACCAAGTATGTTTAGTAGCCCCGCTCACTGACAGCAGCGCGAGACCACCAATTTCTCCCGGTCAATATTTGAAGAGCTAATTCTGAGAGTTTGTTCTCTCCGTTTGACGGAAAAAAGGAGTGCAAAAGAAGTAGAATGAATAGTGTGTGTATGTGCGTTCCGTGCCGATGCATATGAGTTTCGTATGTTCTTATCTGTCTTGACTTGTGGTTGGTTGTGGCTTCGAAAAAAAGTCGGTGTACGTGTTTGGTTTTTTTCGACGTATGTGCGTGTGTCGTGCGTACGCATAAGTTGTAGGAATTTTTTTATGTTCTTATCTGTCTTGACTTAGAGTAGTTCCGGATTGGCACACACGACAGTGAGGTGCCATGTTGCAACAGGGCCGCGTTCAGGAGACAAGCGCAGATAGAAATACCCTGACGTAGAGCCTATCTGAATTCTCATTCTCCACGTCAGAGAGGCATGTGTGTTCTACAAAGCATATAACTACCTGAAAGTTCCAAAATGTTGCGTCATGTTGAGCTCCCTTCCCGCTTCCTGTCTCCCATAGCGTTGTTCCTGTTTATGTCTTGCTCTTTGGTGCCAATAACAGTGCTTTGGTTAGACCCTTGACGGACAGTCAGACAGACAGAGGGAGGCAGGTTTAGACACACAAGGTCATAGCTTTTCCTTCCTTGTCTCTTATCATTCATTCTCTCCACCTCTAATGTATTTTGTTTTCCACTTTACAACTCTCCTGCTGATAGCGTTTGCTCTGGTCACAAATTAAACAAATGTATAAAGAGTGCAGGAACATATTTGACCTGACAAATGATGTATATCATTGGAATCTTTTGACATTAGATTCACCATGATTTCTATATTGTTCTTGCTTTTCTCCTCTCCTTTTGTGTAATCTGTCGTTCTTTCTCTATCTTCTCTGCTCTCCGTCTGTCTGTCCGTCTGTCTGCCTGTCCGTCTGTCTGTCCGTCTGTCTCAGGCTATACCACAGGTATGTTCGGGTCAGGAATGTCTCGGGTTCGACTCTGAGATGCAGGAGCTCTACTCAGCCGTGACCAGCTACAGCAACACAAACGCTCGCAAGCGCAAGATCTCCGAGAGGCACCCCCCCGAAGAGGACGAGTCAACCAAACAGGACCAAGAGTTTAGCCACGCCCCCAGCAACTCCCGGTCCCCAGGTCTAGACCGTCTATTGATCACATGACCTTTTTATTCCTGTCCGAGGAATCTCCGCAACATCTGCCTCTAAGGCAACAGATGGTATAAGGCAGTAACTGGAAGGTGACTCGATCCAAATTCTGATCTGGCAAGGGTTAGTGGCAGACACTTCACCGTTTTTTTTTTTTTTTTTTTTGGTGCCCAAAATGGCAGCCTCCCAACGTATCCGGTTTAGACTGGTTGGGTGTTACATTTCAGTTGAGCCTTGTGCGCAATTGACAACTAAAATACTGTCATCTTTTTATCACCTGCATACCAAGGTATTGGATATGAATGTTTTTCATACCATTTCACACACAATTTCTGTCTTTCTCTTTCACTCATGGACAAACCACACACACACACACACACACACACACACACGATGAGAACAAGTGATAGAATGTAGCGCTATAGGGGGACTGTACATTTCAACCTAGCTAAACACTTATGAAGTACCCCAACTAATCAAACAGACATTCTCTTAGTAACTGTACTTTTTTATCTGAGCAACAGGCGTGAGAAAGTTTGAGTAGCTCAAGCAGCTGGATACATGTTTTGGTTTGTTTTGTACATTTGTTTCAACTTGGCGTGCCGTACAGAGGATGCATAGCCGCGTCGGCCCTGCACAGCTCCGCCCAGTTGGACTCTGCTCACCAATGAAACAGTGTCTTTTTTTTTTTTTTACCATTATACTGTGGATTGACATACAGTGTTGTCCATATGTACAGGTTTTGTTGTTTTGGCACTGTACTCCAGCACTTCGGTTAAAGTGCATACTGGCAGCCTTAATTTAAGGGTATTTATGTTATTTGGTTTTTGTACATGCACCCAACCCCGATTTTAGAAGCCAAAAGTAATTGGATGTTGTTATTTAGTACTTTTGCAATTCCTTGCATTCGATGACATACAAACTCTGCAACCAATAGACATCAGCAGACGCTGGGTATCTTCTATGCTCTACCAAGCCTGAAATGCATCTTCAATTCCTGTTTGATTCTGGGCATTTTTGCATTTCAGTCTTGAGGTCAGCAAGTAAAATGAATGTTCAGTTTTATTCAGGGTGACTGCCTTGGCAATTGGTAATTCAGTGATTAAGAATTTACCAAATTACAATTTGGTAATTTAACATTGCTGAGCTAACCACTGCTTTCCTAATGAAGAAAACAAGATTTTGGCACATCTAGTATTTGGCTATGTGTCTGTTCAATATATTTTGATTTATTTCAATCATGATGGCCATCTTGACTTGCATTAAAATATCTTTGATCCTCTTGCTGTCAGACACCAGCGATCAACTTCAAATGCAAAACCTACAATTAATACTAGATATTGTTGGCCCTCTTGTGCATGCAAAAATTATGAAAACAAACACACCTGCTTAATTAACAGCTGTGAAGCTTATTGTCCCAATATGTTTGATCCCCTTATATGTGCTGTTAT
Organism: Esox niger; assembly: GCA_016801105.1. Lineage (NCBI taxonomy): Eukaryota > Metazoa > Chordata > Actinopteri > Esociformes > Esocidae > Esox > Esox niger. The sequence continues at coordinate 8,445 of JACXGJ010004345.1, forward strand.
TTCAATTTATTTTCCTATTTCTAAAGAAAAAATACTCAAATTAAAGCTGACAGTGTATTTTAATCCCTTTGTCACTATCATTTCAAATCCCAAGTGCTGGAGTACAGAGTCAATAGAGTTACACATGTCATTGTCCCAATACTTATAGTCTGCACTGTACTGTGTGTGGCAGGGTCAGTTAATGGCTCCTTTGGTTCCTTACAGGGGACAGTGTAAATCATGAGCTGGGTCAACAGGGCCAAAATAGACCAGGTGACCGAGACGGATTGACAGACTCTGAGAGGCCCAGTGAAGAACAGGTCTGGGCTGCTAAACAAGTGTCCCGATATACTGTGAATTCATTCGTAATGCAATTTTTTAAAATCAGCATTTGTCACAATGGGACTTGCCCTTTTCTAACACATCTGGTCCCCTCTCTGCAGACAAAACGTCCAATTCCTTCTTCTGCTTACCATCGGCCCACAGCTCGACCCAAGAAGAAAAAAGCTAAGGGAATCTTTGGATGACTTTAAAACCAATGGACAATACGGACACTGTCTAGAGTTTGGTACTAGTACTCTGTGGTCAAATGCAGTTTAGGAGGTTTTCAAGAAGAAACATGAACACTAGCCCCCACTACACATGATCCATTATAAGCAGTTGATGTCTCTCTTTTTATGCTTTCAACTTTTTCTGAGGTGTGCATTTTTTAATAGTGTATTTTATGGATATGTTTTATTTTATTTTATTAATAAATGAATCAGTGTGTGAATGAATTTAATGCTTTTTATCAATATATGTACTGATTGTGGGTTAATGAGTGTTTTTACCTTATTTGTAACTGTTGAATTTTCTAACATTTCCGTTAATCTAATCGCGAGTGAAAGTTAATTATTCTGTTGCGATATGAGGAATACATTGGAAATACCTACTGATTATTATTTATTTGGGGTAATTGATTATTTCTTTTGAGGGGGAGTGAAATATTTACTCAAGGGTTGTAGAATCTTTGGAATGCTATTGAAGTCCAGTTCAATCAGTGGTCTACTAGTTGCCTTGTTTACAAAACTCTACGCCATTTAGACCATTTTGTGAAATCGAACTAGACCAATTTCAATACGCTTTAAACGCACATTTGATCGATTACATATTAATTACATTTTGGACAGATTCCGTGGTGGGGTACAGGAGGTTCACTGCGCTTTTTACCAAGGGCAATTCAACTCTAATCTTCTGAACCATATTCCAAGGGCCAAAGAGCGCCCGTCTGTCTGGGGGTGTGTGCGTGTACCTGCGCCCGTTCTCTCGACCCAGTGTGTCGTGTGTTTCAACACATTTTGAGTTCAAGATAGTCGCACGGGTCCAAAGGACAGTGTGAGCGTGTGCGCGGGTCTAGACTGACGTTTAGGCTGGTGTTTGTTTAGCCTTTTAGTATAAACTCAACACTAACGTTGAGCTGGGAGAAGGGAGAGCGAAGTCTGTGAACATTAAAGTAAAATGCTTGGCTAAGGAGGAGAGGGAGACTGAAAAGACAGAGGGCAGGACTGACAGGGCGCGGTCTCCACGCGTCTGATCTTTCGGATCTCTTCAATTTCCAGTTGAGCTGAGAGTCTCGCGCAACAGGGACACATTAAGAGCCAAGTGTAGTTGCATAAAAACGCTGTGAAGACACCCTTTGACCGCTACGCCTACCCAAAAGCCCAGTGTGTCTGAGCACCGGGGCCGTTTTTCACAGCAGGAACAGCTTTGAACCTGTTTGCCAAGATAAACGGATCTTTCCCTATTTATGCGCTTGTCTCCGCTTGGACTGTGAGATGAGAGCTTCGCGGTGAAAGTAGCAACTCAAAGCATCAGCACTTCATTATAGGGGGATCTTATCCGAGGTTCCAAAAGACGCCGGCGCTGTACGAGGTCTCCAGTAGCGCATTGTCTGCGCGCCAGGATATGGCGAATTTTGTGGACTCGGTGATTAATTCATAACTGTCCAGTCCTCCTCCCCCTCGAGTACCCCGCGTGGGAAGATAAGCTGCGACCAGGGGGAGGAGGTGTTTTGAATCTATCAGTGACATTTTTCTGTCACCTCCAGCCGGGGTGTCCGCCGGTGTGGTGGAATGCTGCTCCCCTGGCTCCTGACGTGCCTCGTCGGTTGCGCAGTGATTCTCTCGCCGGTCAGCGAGGGCTGCGGGCCGGGACGCGGATACGGGAAGAGGCGGTCACCGAGAAAGCTTGCGCCTCTTGCCTACAAGCAGTTCAGTCCCAATGTAGCGGAGAAGACACTAGGCGCGAGCGGTCGATATGAAGGGAAAATTACCCGGAACTCCGAGCGCTTCAAAGAGCTCACTCCGAACTACAACCCTGACATCATATTCAAAGATGAAGAGAACACAGGGGCAGACCGGATGATGACACAGGTAAGCATACTCTGAATACAATGATTAGGACTCACTGGGATAGAATGTTCATGACAATGTGAAACATATATCCACTTGGGACACGTTCTTTTACGTGAGTTTGGTAGCTGACCTTGGTACTTCTTGCACTTTGCTCAGCAGTTAAACCCATGTACCAGTCTTATCGATGCGGTGTTATTGACTTTGGTTTCCTGGCCCTGCGCAGAACACCGCACTGATTAGTGTTTTCGCTGCGCGCTCCAGTCACACAATCCCAATAGCGTACTGTTTCAAAGGGACCTATAAGGATGGTGACAATGTTGTTGGTTTATGAGAGGTTGACTATTCTGTCTCAGATTATCTGGAACATGTATAAAATAGGGCTGGTGTTTCCAAATACTGTTTGAATGGTTGGTTCCATCATGGCATGTCAAGTGTTGAAAAAGCGTCGCATCATATATTTGGAGTTCATTTAAACTGCGGGTGGTGCGTGCGTAAAACAGGGCTGCAATGGCAGCAAACACTGCATAACGCAACCCCTTCTATAAATGTACGGAAAAGTTGGTAGCATGTAATTAAAACACTATGTCCTCTGTATTTACCTCATTTTGGGGGGAAAACACCCCATCGTCCTATTTGGTCAGAGCCTGACTCGGCGCGTATACAAATGTTTACCGTTAGTTTTAGCCTGACTGGCCAGAGTTAACGGTCGCCTGTTGGACTGTCAGAATTTTTACGACAGGGTCATTGATGTGGTTCCGAAAGGGGATTTATTTTACTTCAATTCCCTAGGAATAAAGTATTTATATCGGCCTCTTATGACTGCGGGCGTCCTCTAAAAGAGCGAGCGTTTATGACCCGCAGCCCCACGTGGTAATAAGAGTGCCCAATCTCAGTCTTTAGCTGTCACCTTGGTCCAAGCACGCGCGTGCATACACACGCTTACACACATACTGCTCCGTGTTTAACTCGACTAGCGCACAATTTATGAGCTCCAAGCACAACCGCCACCACCAGCCACTGGAGACAAACTCCTGTTTGTCTTTTACCATTTTGTGTTATTTTCTATTTGTTTTTGTAGCACAAACGTGCAAAAATAGTCCACTTCACATGCATTTAAGCCTTAATTGTACACATTTTTTGCCTCTTATTTTTGATTCAGTGGTGGTGGCTTGCATGCCCAGAGTGGCACTGGAGCGCTCATACAGACGTGACTGTTCAGCGGCCGAAGCCATAGGTGTTCACAGGCGCGTGTTGTCAACTCCGCGTCGAATGTTTGTGTAGCCCGTGGTTAGTGCGAAACCGCTCCTACAGAAACCCCGTCGATCGGTACCTTGAAAGTTAAACCAACAAAATTCATCGTCTGATTTATGGTCTCCAGTTCATGTCCGCGACCGCAGAGAAAAAAAAATAGATGTTAAAATCCACACCACTCTGTGAAAAGGCATCTATTGCCACTCTGCAATAAGCTATTCTTATCCTCAGAAACTTAGGACCAACATGGAAAAATAAATTAGAACACCACTCATAGTTTTGAAATACGGCATTGGTCAAACTAATAGCCTATCCAAATGCAGCGCAAAGGCTCAGAGTGAAAAAATATTATTGTAGCTTATAGGCCACCTCCAATTTACTTAGAGTTTAGTGGCGCAGTTGGCCTACCGTGCTTGTGACCTTGACACTGTCTCCAGTAGACAATCCAGGAACTAGTACTCTAAAAATCATTTAATCAGGACAGGGGTCAAATCTGAATCATTTTATATAGCCAAATCCAAATACTTAACAATTAAAAATGAATGATAAAGAATTTTATTAAGAACTAAAAGACAGCAGAACTTCAAAACCATACAAACCAAATTAACTAAAACGTGAGTCTCATTAACTTGACAAGTCCTTCATTGTATAGGACATGCCACAACTCAAAGATTTCAAATGGGTCCTTTGAGACGAATCATTCTGTTGATGTGTAAACAATTTCACCTTGAATTGAATCATTCAATGCACATACTAGAATGATTTGAAGTGTATACATTCTCCAACCCTACATGCAGAATGTGATACCAATATACATCGGATGGAAATGTATGGTGAACCAATGATGTCCTGTGTATTTTGTCCGCTTGGGGAAACGTGTCCCCTGACACATTGTTTTGGTCCACCATGTTACAACATGACACTGTATCCATGCCAACCATCTCTGGTCTCCTTTCTCAATTCTCATAAATGAGTGCCGTGTCTGCTACAGGGGATGAGATGGTGACCAAAAGGACGAAAAATTGGTCCTTATGCGATCGTGAAGGCCTACGTGCGTGTGCCTACGTGCGTGCTCGTGCCTGGCTGTCCTGTCAGAACTCTCAGCGGCCTCAATAGGCCCTCTCAGCCTCTGTTTGCTCACCCTCACCAGACCCCAGTTTGGGGAGAACGGCGTTGGTGTGCTGTTCCAAACCACGTCTCCCACTATAGTCCTTCCAAATAACCTCACCCCACCTAATCCCAATACACTCCTGACCTCACCACAACCCAACCTTATCAGCCTCTCCACCTTTCTTCCGCACCTAATTTGTAGACTTCTAGCCTCCCCATTGCCACAGAGAACAGACACCATCTTACGGGACTGCGTGTGTGTGTGTTCAGGGGTATCTTACCACTAGGGGTTATGTGGTGGGGCTTAGTCGACAAACCTGGGGGAACTTGCCCAGTGAGCAGAATCAGTTTCAGCCATAAATGTATTTGGAGCTGGAGGTGAGGAGGGAGGACATACACTGAGGAAAGACAAGTGAGAGCTGTTCAATGAACTTGGGCTGGACGTGTCATTCATGTCAGTCGTTGATCGTCCAGTCACGCACTTCAGATGACACTGGTGTGTATATTGTAAAAGAAAAATGATATCCCAATATGATCTCTAATAATCTTCTCTCTCACCTTCCTTCCTATTTATCCATCGTCTCCTTTCGGGCAGCGTTGCAAGGACAAGCTAAATTCACTTGCCATCTCAGTAATGAACCTATGGCCGGGAGTACGCCTGCGGGTTACTGAGGGCTGGGACGAAGACGGACACCATTCGGAGGAGTCGCTGCACTACGAGGGACGGGCGGTCGACATCACAACCTCTGACCGTGACCGCAACAAGTACGCAATGTTGGCTAGACTCGCGGTGGAGGCTGGCTTCGATTGGGTCTACTACGAGTCCAAGGCCCACGTGCACTGCAGCGTCAAGTCAGGTGAGAAGCGGAGAGGGGGAAGAAGGAGGGGAGGCTGAGAGGGTTAAAGAGGAGAGTGAAACAATCCGTAATACATCAGAGAGGGACTGGGGGGGTGAGGGTGAATGTTAAACCTGTGATTACATATTGTGCATGGATGTCTGTTCCACTTTACTGCCACTAACGCAAATAAATAAACAAATAATAAATGAATGCAACTCTCACTCTTTCTTGGCACGAGATGAGTTAAAACACGGATAAGGATTTTACAAAGTGAATGGTTTTGGAGGGGTTTTGGGCAGCCTTCACCTTAACTGGACATCAGCATTCTGGACACAGATCTAAAGGGAAAGCATCACTCCACATTCGGTATTACACTGAACCAGTTGAAGATGTCCTTCTGAAGCCACTTCGTCACTTGAGATGAAAGGAAATGGATGCCTGCTTATTATGTCACAACTAATGGGAGACATACAGCCGCTTTGGGTGATTAAGCTACTTTGCTAATCTTTTCTAACACTTTTCTCTGCAACCTGTTTTTTTGACCTGTCTCTGTCCTCTCTGTTGTTACTAAAAGCTTTCATTTGGTTCTGTGATTGACATCAAGGGAGAATTAGCTAGTTACTGTAACTTTATGCCGTCGCTTAATTCAAACTCACACCAGCTTTTGTATTGTCACTTACTCACAACGGGCTAGGCATTGTCATATTATCCTAATGGCATGCTATGCGGCAGCAAATTATTTGGGCTCAGCATTGTGTGAGTTGACTGTGTTGTGGGTCGTTTGCTTGATAGAGCATTACAATTCTTCTTCTCATTTATGTAGCTTCATTAATATGGCAACAGAAACTAGGGTCATTATTATTATAGCTAAGAAATAGCTATACTGTTGTTGATTTTGTTGGTAGTGAAAGTGGAACCACAATTGAACACAGCAGAGCAGAGACGGACCAAATTCTCTTCCTCTTGAAATTTTGAGTGGTGCTTAAAATTCTATTTTTTCCGTTCTCTCCCGCTGTCCTCACTTTCTTTTTCCTTTTACTCTTCCCTTCCTACCCAGATCGGGTTGCGAATCATCAGTCCTTGACTTGATCGGAGGACTGCACCGGGCAACTTATTTTTCACCTGAAAACCCTAACTGTAAAAAAGGGGGAATACCACTTAATAAAGACATCTCGTCGTAGACGAAGAAGTCTCATCTGCTACCACTAGTGACATCATATCAATGATTCCTTAAAAAGCCATTGTAAGAGAAACTGCCTGCGGTGGGACCCAGCACACATCAGTAGGAAAAAGCCCACAAGAGGGCGCTGCCAATACACACATCCAGACACCAACCTAATTCAAGACTGGAAAGGTGAATGAATGTTTAAAGATGGCTCTCTGAAACCTTTAAAGTAGAAAGACTAACCAAGTGTATGACTGTATCTCATTTGGCGCCATATTATCTTTAAAGTGTACCGATTTTGAACATAGGCCAATGGGAGATATTAGGTTAAAACACATCCCTTGGAATTGTGGAGCTCTTCAATGGACCATAAGCCATGTGCCAGAATTGAGAGATTGAGAGCGTTTTGGTGGAGAACCTGAGAATAAAGCTGATGTGGGGTTCATTTGGTGCAGTAGTTGGAGTCTTAGTCCACGTACCTGAACATTTCCCTTATGGTGTTCTTATTACCTGGGCCTAGTTTTGGATATTGAATAGATTTGAATGCATATATAGGGCATAAATACAATGTGAGTCTCCATTATATCAATGCTTTGTGTGTTCTTTTCATTATATTTCTTGGGATTTAATCCTATCCAAGAGATCCAGATAGAAAACCTTTTGAATTCTGGGCCCTGGCAACGGTTCCCATCTTGCCCAAATATTTGTGCTGCTGTAGATAGACTTGAGGCAGTCCCCACATACCACTTCAAGTCCAGCACCTTGACACACAAACGTGCACACACTGATGGAATGAAGCTCATACGCACAGATGCAGGCATATGCACACACACAAACACACACACACACACACACACACAAAGATAAGCAGCTTTAATCCTTTCGCCAACTTTTGTTATTTTCTCTTACATTTGGAGTGGAAGGAAATAGAGACGCAAATATTTAGTTGAAGGCCGGAATTGATCTGCCATGTGTTTAACTGCACAGAATGCTTTGTGACAATGAAAACCACTCTCTCCCTGTCTTTCTCTCTCTCAGAGCACTCTGTTGCGGCTAAGTCAGGGGGGTGTTTTCCGGGAGGGGCGTGGGTGACCCTAGAAGACGGGAGTAAAAGGTTGATCCGGGACGTGAGGCCGGGTGAGCGAGTTCTTGCCTCGTCAACGAGCGATGGCAGTGGAGCGCTAGTTTACAGTGAGGTTCTTACCTTCCTTGATCGTGACCCCACGACCCGGAAGCAGTTCTACTCCATCGGGACGGAAAGTGGGGCTACCCTCCCACTCACTGCCGCTCACCTGCTGTTTGTATCTGCGGGAAACTGCTCGGAGGGGGCGGAGCCGACTCCTGGTAGTATGAGGACGATATATGCCAGTGACGCGAGGCTGGGACAGTGTGTGTTGACAACGGTTGCCAGTGTCGGGGTCAGACAGGGTGAGGAATCGATGAAAGGCGCGGGGCGTTTCTCACACATCTCCCGGGTGAGTGTTCACGAGGACATAGGAGTGTATGCTCCCCTCACCCGCCACGGGACGTTGGCGGTGAACGGTGTGGTGGCGTCGTGCTATGCGGTGGTGGACAGGCACAGCTTGGCTCACTGGGCCTTCGCCCCCTTGCGCCTGCTGTACAATTGGACTGGCTTTGCTGGAGGCCATTTTGGAGACACTGGGGTCCACTGGTACTCCCAGTTGCTGTACTGGATAGGCAGTCTACTGCTGGACTCTGAACATTTCCACCCCTGGGGACTGACTGACCCAGGGAGGTGAGAATGAAGAGGGGGAAGAATGCCAGAAGACACTGGAGAGAAAGTACTTGTTTAGGAGTGGTACAGACCAGATAAACTACAGGACTGGTTACCCATTGAACCTCACTTTAACCTTGGACTTGAGTCTAGCACACTGAGGAAAAGGGAGGAGTCACATAAAAAGGGGTGGGGCCTAGTAGCTTACCACACACCTTCCTATGGAGTTCAAGCCGAGAGACAATAGACATAAACAGATCTGTAACATGTTCAGATAGACAATGCTATGTGCTTTCTTTTACACCATAGAAAAAACATTGTGCCCACCCTGGAAATAAACCAATGGCAATGTCCACAGGTGGACCTTGTTATGTCTCTTGGAAGAACCATGAACCCTGAAGGGGAACATTTGTTTTATTTAATATTTGGCAGTGTCTCACTGAAATCAAGCTACCATTACAAAGAAAATCCTAAGCATTTTCTTTTGTGATCTTGTTGATTGCTTCATAGTACGATTTCCATAACATGGCTATGCCACAACTTAGCAATTGAACAAAAGTATAGGCTACATGAATAGAGCATATCTATGATATTTTTAGAAAATGTTTACTGTATTTTATTAAAGAGAGATGTGTAAAATGTTTATGATTTTAATATTATGTATAATTGAGATATTTAAAGATTTATTTTTGGAAATTAAATATTATGGAAATGCTTCCGGGTGTTCATTTATTTATCACAGTAACAGGTTTCTGGTGGATATGGACCCAATTAAGAAAAGGGTAAAATCTAAAGTTTTGGCATTATTTTAGAAATGTTTAATAACAGGTCCTCATCTGACTCTTTTTGGAATGGTGAAAATCTTTTCCATTTGACATTTTTATTGTGTTTACCCTGCTTCATTGCAGCAACTCGCAGCAGACCCTGGACAGTTGATGTAGAGATACATGTCCTCTGAATCACATACAAAGCCCTCACAGGTTTTTTTTCATCAGAGTTGCTCGCTCAGTCAGGAAGTTTAGACGGGAATCACTACAAGCCAGAGAGAATGCACTTACAGACAACATTGCCACCACAAGGAGAGGAGGCAGGGAATCCATTTAACATTATTAACCCCAGAAAAACCTGGAGAGGGCTCGCCAATTGAAACTGCCTCAGTGGGACACCGTGCGAGACAAAACCTTTCCACCCTCTAAAACAGTGATACCCAAACCAGGGGAAACATGGACAAACTCATGGGGAAACATGGACAAACTCATGAGACCATATGCTTATTGATAATGAAACTCCTATGGTCGAATTGTTTCAGTTCTTAAAGAAGGTTGGTGACCACCGCTTTAAAGCATTGCATTGTTTATCATTGACTTTTGACGCGAATCAAGCTATGACAATGTATGAAACATTTGTAATGGCCTTAAATGCAGATTTGTGTTAAATCTTTGTAGATGGCTCCTTGCAGCTTTCTTTTGCCGCCATCTACTGACGAAAAAAGGAAACAGCACGGATGTGTAATCATAGAGGATTCCCACTTGATGAACTGATGTCAGTTTAACCACTCTGAGTAGGTGTTACCATTTAAATCAATATTTAAAAGATAAACAGATCATAATAAAATGTGAATAGTTGCAGCTGACACATCTGCTAATTTCCCTCACAAACGGTTTCCTTGTTTATGTTCCAAATACGTAATTTCATGTAATAAAATGTTTAACGCAATAGTCTATTCGCAGTATCTGAACACCCAACACACGTGTTCAGGCACAACAGTTGGCTAGTCAGCTAATAATAACAGTGTTAACTGTTCCTTTAAGAGGATGGACGAGCCAAGGGAAACCTAATCGCACCATATCGGGCCAACAGCTCATCAATTGACTGACGAGCAAGGAGGGCGATTTTCGGATCTTTGATGCACCACTTCTCCAACTGCGAAATAGACTTTTTCGTTGTCTTTACACGTGCGTCTATGTTGTGAAACTAACGTAGTTTATTACGTTACGTGTGGCACCTTTAAGAAGCTGTCTTCGGGATTACAATTACGCGCTACCCACAAGGTTCTCAAGGGGGCTTTTACGCACTACCGAATACTGGGGAGTCTTTCGCAGCTCGACTATACCGTCTCTTCTATTCGATAAGTTCTGTCCCTTTCTTATCCCACATCAATTTGCATTGCCTATCTGATCATTGGGGATCCGTCGCAGTAAAGACCTGTAAAATGGCTGAGGAGCAGGGAAAAACGGGGAAAGGGATCAACACTGGGAAACTGGCGACCAACATGCAGAAAAGACTTAGCAGGGCGCAAGAAAAGGTAAGCAGGTAGACAGACTTGTGAACTCTTACCCTGTTAAACGACACTGGTTTCCATTGAACCCAGTGGTCTGTCTTCACTTAAACTCAGTTTGCCACCTAAATGTCAAGCCTGATCCGTTATTTCTATTTGCGTTGTGTCGGTCTCATTTGTGAATCCAACCTGTTTTGACAGGCAACAGGGGGTTGGGTTATTGCAGGAAGAGCCGAAGGGTTGACTCACAAAAAGTAGGAAATGTAGATGGAATTATTGCAACCACTTATGAAACTTTCTGTACTTTCTTTGTTCGGTTGAAAGAGCTACTTAGTTACTTTTCTGTCTGTCATGTGTTGTTACAATGAAACTGTGAGTACGTACAGTACCTGAGCTCACTAGCCGCAGTGTATACCCTTTTAAGATGTTAGACTGTTTGTCTCCAATGCTGATAAACCTGACTCTTTCTGGAAATGTCATAATGAAGCGAACGTTTAGGTTATGATCGAGATAATAGGAAGATTTCTAGGGTCGTGTTTGAATAACATTTTTGAAATGTTCTAATTATTAAACCCAAATTTCTCCAGAAGCAGGCAGGAAATGTTGTCTTGTTAGTTCACTCTTCTTTTGCCTAAGCCCTGGGGCATTAAGGACCACAACAACCCCCTACTCTATACAACAGGAAGTGCACTTAACTGCCATAGGAAAATGAAACCATGGGACAACCAGACACAAATCATGTCTCCTTATCCCCTAGTTTGGTTTTCTCCAGTGCCTCAAGCAGCACATTTTTTTTCCTGCCTGGACATATTCACCTAATTTAAGCAGTTCAGTATTTGAAGAAACCTTGAATCCATCTTGTCTGAGCTGGGTCAGATTAAGAAATAGTAGGCCTAGGGGCTTACATTTTTTTATAGGCCCTGCCCCCCCAGATGTGTGTGTTTTCTACATTAGATGGTAAGGCATAACGTTTAACTGTAAAAATGTTCATTTAAAAAGCATTCCCTGCCTCTGAGGTACATTGTAGGCCATGGCCTCAGGCCTGTGCTTTGTAGTTATAGTAACAAGGGAAAAAAACTCTAAGCATTATAGAGAATGTGAATCCTTATCCAGGCTAAATGGCTTTAAATTGGGAGGGTTCGTGGCCTGGAGAAAGTGAGGGATATAAACATTTCTGGATGAAGCCAGACAAATCAGGCTTTGCCTTGTCATTTCTTCAACGTGTGTGTTGGTCCATCCTCACATTAGGTGGAATTTAAGATAGTCCTGTCCCCATATGTGTGAAATATAAGTGTTGTCGAAAGTAACAAACAACAAAGTCAAATACGTTTTTATTACATGGAATGAGCTGTGCCAGAATGAGCTTGGTCGGTGGTTTCCTATTTCCAAATTTGGAAGCAAGATTTGCACTTTTTGCCCTCTTCCTGTCTGCAAAGCCTCCACTTCTGTTTTGGTTACCATCTTCATCATGTCACTCCTGTTCACTCAGCTCAAACGTCCAGTAATGAAGTTCCACAGCCATTCACCCACCCTACAATAACCCTCAGGATCTTCAGGAACGCTTAAAATCTTCAAATGCTAATGAGAGTGCAGTTCTTCTAACTGTCTGGAACCAAAGTTGCCCCTCCTCAACAATCTGGAAAGTCATCAGAGACAATTTCCCAGAGTGATATAGCACCCATCAACAGTTTGACTGCTGTTAGACCCAATGGTCACGGTCTCCTCTTTCCTGTGGAACCTAAGCTGGGCGGTTTGAGGTTGGTGGGGGACAGTTTCAGCTGGCAAGCTGCCACCTGACTAAACCTTCAACCCATCTCCCAAAACTGTCTGTCCAGTATTACCAGTAACATTGTCTGTCGAGCTATAAGGTGGTGGTCCGATTTAGATTCCTCTCAGGAAACTTGCCTTTTGCTAGTCTCTTCTTCGTCTGGCTAGATATTTGCTATAAACTACTCTTTGCTGGATGATACCAAGTTTCGCTGGTGAACCGAGCACATCGGTGGCATCAAGAGTCATGCTTTCACTGGGTGCTTGACGTTGTTATCGTAGGTTTGCCATGCCAGACTGCGCCCTCTGAGGGCAGAGTGCTAGCCAGCCCAACAATGACCAGTGTAGCGAAGCACGATGGGAGAATTCAGCTCGGGAAATCCGGATGCGTCTGATTGGTCACGTCACAGGGAGAGAGACGGGAGGAGGGGTTGCTCTTTTGAAACTTGACGGTCTAAATTCTGACCCCTCGAATGGATTGACCTCTGCCCGACTGCACCCCCAGGCTATGACCCTGTTTTGTTGATGCGGGGGACCAAACCACCACTCACCGGTAACCCAGACCCGGTGGCCCCGTCGGCCCCCGTCTCTGAGGCCCAGAACCCCCTCTAACCCGTGAACTCCTTCCAACCTCCCAACCCAGCTCGGCCAGCACACCTGTCTGTGCCCTGAATACCTCTGCTGCAGTGGGGCCATCTATGAATAGCAGTAGCCTACAAGGCCTCCATCCTCAGCCTTAATACCCTGTGTGTGTGTGTGTGTGTGTGTGTGTGTGTGTGTGTGTGTGTGTGTGTGATAGTAGGTTGGCAGACCAGTCAGGCCTGAGGGGGTATTTCTGGGGATGAAACTGAACACCGCTGAGCAGCAGCAGCTACCGCTCAAGCCACTGTCATGAGTAGACCGGGAGAAACAAACTCCTCACACAGGATGTACTTCTGCAGCGTGCACGCGCCAGCGAACGCATAGACGCACGCAGACAGTGGCTTAACCCTGCTGGCACCTGGTTAATCTCCCGTCCCTAGTCCGGCCCGCTCTTGCCCTGAGGGAGAAGCCTGATGGAGCACATGCCACAGGCCGAGTTGGTGTGTGTGTCGTTCAGTGTCTTTCAATGTCTGTGCAAGTGTGAAGGAGAATGGAAAGACCGCATGTAAATGTTCCAGAACTTTCTGGAGCTTGTTGGAATAGCATGAGGTAATATTTATTCACGTCACATGGGAAGGTAATTACCAACCTGTCAGTGGTGTGAAGTCAGTCGATTGATGCAGGACAGGTACAGTAATCCACACTGTACATGTTTGCCTGTCAACAGGTCCTCTTGTGAATACCACACGGATAGAGTTCAGCCTTACATAATATGCGACGGTATTCAGATACGGGACTTGGGGATGACTTCGAGGGCTTGTTCGGTGTTTGGTTCATATTCTAATTTTGGGCTTAGGTGTTTAGACATTGAGGAAAAACTATGGTGAGATTAATTTACTTCAGTGTTTGGTTAAAACGTGTGGATGGAGGAATTAGCTGGTCACTGCTCGAGTAACCTCATCATCGGACTTTAAGCACATTGCATGTGAGTTTGGCACAACAACCACTCGATAGTGGCCTTAATGAGAGGGAACGTTTCGCTCTGTGAGAGTGACCTTACTGGGGAAATGTTTGTCGCCTTTTGTTTTTTTTTGCTGATTGAAATATTGAGAGGTGTTCCTCCAAATGGAGCCATCGTTCGAACGTTTGCTCATGTGCTCATACACTTGTCCGTTTCATCCACTCTAACCTGAGACAGCCACTTCATTTCCAGATACAAAGGCGAAGCTAACCGGCATATAGGCTGCATCACTAAACCCAAGCAACACAAACACGCAGCTATGCTTCGCTGCATGGTCAGCTGTCCCACAGTGATGTCACAGTGTTGCGATTGGTGCTTGGGTGCACAGGAAACATGGGGAAGGTGTGGGAGATGATTGGTTGCTATACGAAGCCAAGTGAGCCACTGCCTATTGCACCAGATTAACAAGGGCCAGGTTTGACAGAATCTTCCAGCAGACCTTCTGGATATGGGGGCGTAAGTGTCTGGAATTGACATTACTACTTGATGTGTTTTATGGTGGGACGATACCAATCCCTCTTGTAATGTCATTGGACCTTTTGTTTAACCCCTTCCCACACCAGGTGGGGAGGATTTTATGGAAAATGGATAAGAATAGACCTCGGGCTTCCCCGGTCACTCAACATATGTAACTTTAGACATCTCAAGTAGTGACTCAAACTGAGGACAAATACGAGCTAATCTCTGACAAGATGTATTCCACAAATATACTTCTAGGAGTCTGGATATGTACAGCTGACCCGTTAAGCCCCATGCCTGGGTGTCAAATCACCGCCGAAGATCTTCAAAGGCCCCACTGTATCATCAACTCCCACACACGCTCATCCTCTTTGTTTCTCAGACACGATGTTGCTGGTATCGATATTACAGATTTTTCGGGGGAGAATGGACAATGTAGCAAGTGGGAACGGTAAGGAACACATGCTATAAGAGGGAGTTATAGCTTTAAGAGGCACGACAACTTCTTATGATGGAGTTCCTGGATCAGGTTTCCTGCCTCCTCCCAACCCCACCCTTTACCGCCTCGCCCGCCCATCATTCCACATTCCACCAGAAGGTTGTAACATCTGACCTCGGAGGCATGGCGTTAGCCAGCATGGCAGCTGGGGAACTTTACAATGGTGTTCATTGGCTAATGCTGGGGGCGGGGTTGAGGTTAACTCCTATCAGGATCCCTGAGTTCATCAGACCCCTCTTCAGTATTCTGTTTGCATTTGTTCAGGCTAATCTCAGTTGAGGGAAGATAACAAGTCTGCCTGTAGCACCACTGTAGACATTACAGCCTCAACCCCAAGGCTGTTTCTCACTAAGACGAGCACCACTGCCATTCGTTTCGTAATGGAGGAAATGCAACTTTTGCTAATTGTTTGAAAGAGGAAGGCTGTGTGCCACTGTCTGTGGTACAGGAAGCGCTACTGTCTGCGGTACAATTTTTACCTCTAGCTCCCTACCCCGCTGCTTTGCCGTCTAGCAAAGCCACTGACAGTTTTCGCTCCTACTCGGTTCTGTTTCCTGCCTTCGTGTCTAGCGGACAATGTGACGGACTATGTCGTGAAATGGAACCCCTAGTCATTAACTGTGGTCCACAGGAAGCAGTGTTGAACCGGTCTCATCCTGTTAAGTGTTAAGTGTCAGGGGCTTTTGGAAGTGCTGGACAGTTGAATCCAACCTTTACCGTTACTTTGATGTACAGGAACTGGCGCTCATCCCCAGTGGTACATGTGTTAGCAGGGGAAGTCCCATGTCAGCCGGTCCTGGGCTAGGATTAGGCAGCCAGGTGGCCGGGGGGTTAGCTATAGCCGTGTGGTGGGGGGAGTCAACTGGACAGATTAGCCGGTGACCTTGGCAACATCCTCTGTTGACACTAGGAGGAGCGTACTGTCTCTGATGCTGTCTCTGAGTCCACAATAATGTCACTGCTCTCCGTTTCTCATCCTCTTTGTCTATTTCGCTTCGTTCTATCTCAAGTCTATTTTCAACTTCCTGTCTGATATATAATTATGTTATTTGATTGTTTTTTTTAACAGGTAAGGGTCCAGGACACTACTTAGAACCACAATGAATATTTTAAAGACATTTCAAATGAATACTACATCCAAAGGAAAATGACATTATATACTGAAGACATATCCACAGAGGCGTTGCTAAAATTGCCATACATTCGGGGCTTAGCCCCCACACCCCACGACAAACTTCAGGGTTTTGAATATTCTTGAGGAAAATTTCGATGTATATTCTGGCGGCCTACATGTCTACATTGTCATAATGCACGATCGGAATTCTAGATGAGTAGATCACGGGCCATTTTCTTACTATTAAATTTTTGTTCAAATTGAGACACCCAGGCCTAACAATACCACTGCATATACTGATGGCTTTAATGATTTACAAGGTGGATTATTCAAATACCAGTTTTGTGGTTTTGCTTTTATAGGTAAATATTATTATGGGTAAATATTATTTCAAAGAAATTCTGAAAAATGAAACCGTTCTCTCACTTTCTCCCATGCAAGCCCAGATTTAAAGAGACCGTCTGCAATTCTTGGCCACTAGTAGTCAGTGTGGTGCTGTTGAGCCAAAAGGTTTCACTGAAAATTGTGTACTGTCATGTATTTGCCTATTTGTGCCCACTGTCTTCAAAACCATTAATTTTCAAACTTGGAATTTTACAGTTAACTGAGGTACGATAGTGATTTTACTTATAAATGATTCAGATATAAACAACATATTACACATCCAGCCCAAAATGGGAGGTTCACTTTTTTTTTTTTTCCAGACTGCGACTTTAACGTTACAAGTTATATCAGAAGCTATTGGTTACTGTGCTAGCTTTGTAATGTCTCTGCTTCTGTTAGGCGTGCCAATCACCCCCCATGTTTCTAAACCCAGAAGATTGAGTTGTTACCATAATCAGTGATTGGCAAAATTGGTCTTTTTTGCAAGAGTGTCATTATCAACATGGGTGCCTCATTGCAGAACAGGAAACCAGTTCTAAATGTAACTTTAGCTGAAGATGGTTGATATGGGTATTGAAAGAGCGTGAGCAGTACAGCAGAATACCACAGTATATGTAGGTGTGGACTGTAACTCCTATTTTGAGCAAGGGTGAGGGGGCAAGTAGCTTGTTGTAAGTTCTGTTTATTTTTTATTTTTTATTATGTCACAGTAAACCCCTTTTAAAGTATTTTAATGACTCAGACATTCATGTTTATAGAATACAGAACTGAAACCTGTAAGGTTTAATTTTCCCCAAATCATTGGGAATCCCTGAACTGAAGACACCGTGACCTACAAAGAGACCAAGACAAGGCCGGAAAGTGTCTTCTGCATTCCCATGTTACACTATGAGAAACACACTGACCCCTGGTATAGTTACCAGCTGGTCTTCGCCAAAGACAAATGGCTTTGACAGCCTGCCTAAAAATAGGAACGTGGGTTACCAGTTAGATTACATTCAAACCAAATCAATTTGAAAGATAGATTTTTATTTTTGTAGGTCCGTAGATGGACGAGCAATTAGTGAATATTGGCCATCATAGAGTTGTAACTGTAAATGCTAAACTTAGTTTAAATGTAAACAGCGTTGAATGCTCGGATGAATAAGGATCGGGTCTTGTGTAGTAACGCACTTCGATGCCTAGCTGAAGCTGAATCCATTACGGTGCGATTGTAGTCCATTGCATTCAAGACAAGTATTCAAGCACAATTACAATGTTGTTGTTTTCTATTTGTATTATTTTAATGTTGTCCACACATTGAGTACTATAAGCTGCACATCTGTACGTTTTTAACAAGGAATAACGTTATATTAGAAGTAGTTCTATTGTGTAGGCTTCTTCTTTTCCTGTATTCATTAGGGATCATTGGCCTTTCTCACAGGTGCTTCAAAAGCTGGGGAAAGCTGACGAGACGAAAGACACAGTGTTCGAAGAGAGCGTGGCTAACTTCAACAAGCAAATGGTAATCTACAGTTCCGCTTCTTCAACCCTTTCTCTCTCAATGAGCTGATAGGCTGAATGTTGTGACACTTGCCTGCCATGCCCGGTTGCTCACATAGTCAAAGCATGATTCTGGTTACTTCAGGATTGTAAGTTTGATTCCCAATACATAAAAATGAAGACTGTAAGTTGGTCTAAGATAAGCGACTGCTACTTGAATTAAACGTAGGCCCACTTCTGTTTTACATGATCTTCTCCTGAATGATTCCAGTGATTATGCTGGTTTGCGCCAGTGCAGTGCAGCTTCGGTTCAGCAGTTCGAAACGGCCTTCAACTCGTTGTTTTTTTTTCAGCTTGAGGGAACCAAACTGCAGAGAGACTTGAGGGCCTACCTGGCAGCGGTTAAAAGTAAGAAGCATGTTCTGTGAGTGTGGTGCATCTGCCGATACGCTACGACTGTGTTTGTGTTATGTACCTTATTATTACACACACCACACACCACACACACGTCTTTCACTTCCCGTTTGGTCCGTTTTGGGTCGCACACCCACCACTTGGCCCACTTGCATTTCATCTTTTAACAATGTCTGTCTTTCTCGCTCTGTCTGTCTGGCTCTGTCGGTTCCTGTGAACCTCAGCCATGCATGATGCGTCCAAGCGTCTACAGGACTGTCTGGCAGATATGTACGAGCCTGACTGGTTTGGCAAGGAGGAAGTGGACGCCATCGCGGAGGTGAGAGGGACTAATATGGCCTGAGTGTGCATGTATAGGTGGAGATTTTTAAGGACCTGTTTCCCATGTGAAGGATTTGTGGTTCAGAACTGAACGTAACAGCCTCCAATCCCATTCTTTTGATTATTTATGATCAACCCTTTATTCAAACAATCTCCTGCCGGTTATTCAGTGTCTAGTCATTTGCTCCATTTCCTCACAGTTACTTTCACGTCTTCTCCCAACAACACGTGCACCTCGTTTCTCTCACTGCATGTCTCTTTCTCTCCATGTTTCCCCTCCTTCTGTCTGTGAAGGAGATGATAGAGAAGGAGATGGACTATTGCATGGAGGTACAGGACAGTTCGGTCAAGAAGCTATACAATAGTGATGGTCCTTAATGACTAGTGGGAATAGCTTTAGTGCGTGTGTGTGTGTGCGCGCGCATGCATGTGTGTGTGTTTTGACTCCGTGCACTGTGTTGTAGGAGACGGACATCCTGTGGTCAGATTACCACGACAAGCTTGTGGACAATTCCATGGTCTCTATGGATACCTATCTGGCCCAGTTCCCTGAAGTGAAGGTGTGTATCAGTGCTGCCACACAATGTGTGTGTTTTGGCCCTTTTTTACCATTTGGGCTCCATAATGAGTTCCATCTAAATAAATATTTATTGAGAAAAATATATGTTTTCTATAGAATATACTCACACACAAAAGAAAAATAACATTAACCAATTAAATATACAGTCTCTAAAACTGCTTAACCCCTGACAAGTGGGAGAAGAAATGCATTTTTTCTGGGGTATCTGTCCAGGCACGTATCGCTAAGCGGGACAGGAAGTTGACTGATTTCGACAGTGCGAGGCATCACTTTGCATCCCTACAGAAGGGCAAGAAGCCTGACCAGGCCAAGATCGCCAAGGTAAGATGGCCGCCTACTGCTTTGTTGCCTGGGGGTGAGACAAAGGAGTAAGGCCACATTTACAAAATTATCAGCACAAGCTAATGGTACTTATTTAAACAAAGTAAAACTTGCCTTACTTCTGAAATTCAGCCAGATACAGACTTCGATTGCCTGGCTGTGCATTGACCATTGTTTCTGGAATCTTCCTGGAGAGAACAATGTAGAAAGGAATATCCATGCCAGAACAGTACAGTTTAGTATCTCTATAATGTAAATCGACCTACTCATTAAAATAATGAGCTTAGCTTGGGTTCTACTAATAGCACTCTAGTGACTCTTTGTGGCAGGTCATGTGCCTGCAAGCTGACAGGGGTCAATAATCAGAGGACCATTTTCTGGTGCATTAGGCCAGCTAAATTCCTGTTAAGGGAGCAGCGCAGCCTGGCAAGGCATGTTTGGAAGGACCTTGGAATTATAAGAGGGAAAAACATTAAAACCGCTAATCTACTGCAGATAATTACAATTAACATGCTTGTGAGTGTGTGTCGGTGAGTGTGTGAGTTAATACCCTATGGTGTGAATGAAAACGGTAAAAAAGTGCTAACTTGCCTGTCTGGTTGCTTGCTAAAACTAATTAGAAGTATTTGTCTTGCATCTCTCTTCTTTCTGCCTGCTTTCCACTACATCTAATACTTCTTTCTTTGCTCTCATTCACTCTCTCGGTCTCTCTCCCTCTGACTTGTTCTGACTGCATGACTAGCCGATGTCTATCGTGGAGAAGGCTGCCCCAGGTTGGGCCCAGGGGATTTTGTCTGCCCATCAAATTGCTCAAACTAACCTGACCAGAAGCCAGGTGACTGATGCCTAACTAACTTTGACTCTCAAACGTATGTCATGCTTTGCCCTGCCCCTCTCATGGCTTCCCCTGTCACTCACACATTGTATGCCACTGTAATTTCTAAGTCCGTGTTCAATGTCATCTTCCCTTATAAGTCAACGTTCTTTGTGAGTTTGACTGGGCTTGCACAGTAGATCATTTATTTACTAACTTACAACCATGGTGTAATCGTTTTATCTGTGGATTTTTGCTGTATTAACATGTACACGGGTGCAGGCGGAGGAAGAGTTGGGCAGAGCTCAGAAAGTATTTGAAGAGCTCAACGTTGAACTGCAGGATGAACTTCCACAGCTGTGGAACAGGTGAGTCCTCCAAACCTCCAAACCCCCCTAGGCCTCTCACTGACACCGCACAATCTCCTGTTCTCAAGAAACGACTGCGTCATTGTCGCAGTCTCTCTTACGCACGTCCTCACGGACACACGCAGGCGTTATTGCCAGCAACCATATTAACGCATTATCTCTCTCGCCCCAATCTCTCTTCAGCCGAGTTGGCTTCTATGTCAACACATTCCAGAGCATGGCTGGATATCAGGAGAGGTTCCACAAAGACATGGGAAAGGTGAGGTAGATCTAGGCTCTTCTTCAGTACATAGGATTGATTGTTACGTAGATTGACTTTGTCCCACCGTCCTGTTTGTAGCTGAACCAGGACCTGAGTGACGTCATGACCAAACTGGAAGAACAGAGGCTGGCCAAGTGAGTGAAACGTGAACATGTTGTCCACATGTCACCTCTACCATGTGGCGTTGCACATTTGCTAATGTTCATATAACAGCTTAACTCTCCACTTTGACCTCTGTTAGACATACCTGTAAGATATACCTGGCACACATTTCTGGTGCACCTTTTAGGCACTACAGTCGCTGGTCATAGAATATGAATGTTCTGAGATACTGATTTTGGGGTTTTCATTAGTTGTTAGTTATAATCATAAAAATTAAGAGGAATGAACACTTGAAATATATCAGTCTGTGTGGAATGACTATACATTATGCAAGTTTCACTTTTTGAATGGAATTACTGAAATAAATCAACTTTTTGATGATATTCTAATTATATGACCAGCACCTATATATGGTAATTAGCTAAATCGGAGCCAAAGTAATGGCACACTACTATGGCCGTTAAATAACTGAATTTGGAACCCTCATACTAAAGAGTAAACCCTCCTTACAGAAAGGCAGGTAAAGACTGGAAGCCTGGACCCAAGAAGAGGTAATGGTCCTGACTGTCCAGATTCACAGTCTATGTGCCTGTGTGTCTCTTTTCGCATGGTGCAGTAAGACAGTGGTCCTCAAACCTCTCCTTTGTGACCCCCAGATGATTAACAGCATGTTGCTTTCTAGCTCACCTGATTCACTTATTCAGAACCTTAATGATGACTTCAATCAGGTGTGCAAGCTATGGAATAGCTCAAATACAGTCCCTTTAAGGTATTCAGTACCCATCACTTTCTCCACATTTTGCTGTCTTATAGACTTCATTAGTGACTGAAACAAGTTTTTCATCAAGCTACACACAATACACTTGAATGAGAACTCGAAACATGTTATTTGGAAATATTACAATTTATTGAAAATAAACAATTGAAAGATATTCTAATATTCAGGCCCTTTTCAGTACATTGCACAAGTGCTTTTGACAACAATCACAGCTTCAAGTCCTCTTGTAGGTAGGCCTGGATTTGGTCAGTTTGTCCCATTCTTTCTTGTAGATCCAATCAAGCTCTGTCAGATTTGAAGGGTCTGTGATCCTAAAACGAAATAGTTTCCCAACAAATAGGGTTCAAGTCCAGCCTTTTGCTTGGCCTCATAAGGACTGTCACAGACATGTCCCTAAGCCACTCCAGCGTCATCTTGGCTGTGTGCTTCAGAGCCGTTGTTACACTTAAAGATGATTGTTGCCCCCCATTCTGAGGTCTTGTGCGCTTTGGATCAAGTTTTCTTGATCTACTTCTCTGTATTTTGCTCCATTCATCTGTCCCTCAATCATGAGCAGTCTCCAAATCCCTGTTGCTGAGAAGCAACACCATAGCATGATGCTCCCACCACCGTGCTTCACCATGGGAATGGTATGACCCAGGTAATGTGCAGAACCTTGTTGTAGACAGATGGTATCCAGGCCTAATAGTTGGATTTTGGTCTCATCAGACAGCATGTGCCTTTTACTCAGGAGTGGCTTCTATTTATCACTCTACAATAAAGGCCTGATTGAAAGACTGCTGCAGAGATGGATAACCTTCTGACAGTTAATTCCATCTCTGCAGAGACATTCTGATGCTCTGTTAGTGGTGATTTGGCTCTTGGTCACCTTCCTTACAAAGGATCTTGTTGCTTGGTTACTTAGTTGAGCTGGGTGGCATTTTCCATGTCACAGTGCAGCCCACTATGCCCTTTCAACTTTCAATGCTTCCTGAATATTTTTATCCTCCCATGATCCATGTCTAGAGACCATTATATTTCGGAGGCAGTGGTGGCTCCTGATGTTGAATGAATTGTTAAATTTTATGTATGGCAAAAAATATTTTGCTCTAAGATACAGGGCAAGAATAAGTAATAGAGGGAGTGCTAAGCATGGCATTAGCTCCAGAAATTACACCTAAAAGCTAACATAAGACCAAATGACAGAAAATAGCTGGAACAATAACTAGCCAACTAGAGATTAGGTTATTAAAAGACTATTCTAACAGTCTCTCATCCAACGTTGTTGCTGAGGTTCCCTTCCTAATTAGCTCCAGCTAGGATGTCATGTCGGCAGTGGCTAGCAATGACAGCAAAGTAACATGTTTCTAACAATAGTTTCAAGCATATGGCATAATCTAAACATGAGCCAGCTAACTATGACTAAACTGACATTTGCTGCCAAAGACATCATTCATATGTCTGTCGAGATGGTGCCTGTTATATACCATTTATCCAATCTGGGCAGGCCACTTTTATATTGTTGGCGAATGTCACAAACCCAGAGGACTACTATTAGTTACAAACAAAATATAATTTAGTTAAAATGTTATAGAATAGTTAGTATGCTATTAGCCTACATTTTCAGACATGACGACTAGTTTTTCAGACATTATTAGGCTATATACTGTAGCTGAAATGTGGTCAAAGATGAACAAGAAGTGCAGTTATTGCATTATGACTACATTGCAACAAATGCAACATTACTCATCAAAATATGCTACAAGAATACAGTATATTGCTCAAAAATCTATTGAGATAGTTATTATTTTGCATTGTGCAGAGAAGACTGCATGTGTGGTTTTCATTGATTTATACTATCCAAATTCCAAAGTCCAAAATCCCCAAAACAATCCTAGTTTTCTATTTTCATTCAACCAGGCATAAAGTTGAACCACAGTGAATTTGTTTCAAAATGTTCCAGCCCAGTCAGGCAATAATGTCATGTTAGCTTTGGTTAAGAGCTTTGCTAATAATTAGCTTAGCTTTGCAATGTTTTCCCAAAGTGTGCACTGTAGCCACACATCCATGCTGTCTTCCATTTCAGTAACGAATGTTTCTTCCACACTTGTTATGTGCATATTGCTTTTCTATCTCCTGTCATTTGATGCTGCAGCATGTTTGAGGCAAATCCACTATTTATATTGTCCAATCTTATTGTCAGGCCCTGTGGCATCGCCATGATGACAGTAACTGGGTGACATTTGCTTGCTCATCTTGGCAATACCTGATATAGAGAACTTCATAAATACATAGAGACCCGGTCATTAATTTCAATGTAACAAAGCCGCTGTAAAAGTTATGTGATGAAATCCCTAGCATCTTATTGGTTCAGCCCTCCCCATAGGCAAGTAATTTATACGCAATCCCAGCACTGGGCAACACCCAGAGCTGTTACTGCTAATGGTAGTAGGTCATGGAAACACTTTTTTTTAACAATATCTTTATTTAAACAATAAAGTGTAAACATTTAACCCCCCTTATCAGAATGATTATGTTTACAAAGATATAATCTAAAAAAATAAAAAAATGCTCAGGTTTTGGAGTTGCTTTGTCATATGATATAGTATACAGCAAAAAATGTTTAGTCAGTAATATGTTATATCTAAAACACAACCAAATGTGGAGAAAGTGAAGGGTTCTGAATACTTTCTGAAGGCACTGTATAAAGAAAGGCTCCGGGTCTTGTCGGAGAGACGCTGCAGTCAGATACTGAATTTCAGTTAAAGATTTGAGTGTGCTACATGGGAAATGGTGATCTAAATGGTGTCACTTGGATAAGTTATGCATGGCATTATGTTCTGTGTTTGAACTTCAATGTGTGTTGTTAAACACAAGTTTCTAGTCTGTGTGCGCACGTGATTCAGGTTACGGATTCCTTTGCATGACAGCGTATGTTTGAGTAAGTCGTGTCTTGAGTAAGTGTTGGTTTCCATAGCAAAGCCCCAATATCGTTTTGCGGATTACTACACACAGTTTCATTGTACCTCGGTGATAAAAGATGGTTTGGTTCATGTTTTTCTTCCAACTAAATTTGGCTGGACCGCGACCAATGAAACACATGGCGCCTCACTGCCATCTTGAGGTCTTGTTGAGTTTTGTTGACTGTTGACTTAATGTTTGCATGCTGCAACATAAAACACTTGGGCTGTGTTTAGTAGGGCACAAATCACAAAATGTTTTGCAATGAGCTTCCATGTTGAGCATATTGCTGGTGATTAGAATAAGTAGTCTCTACTTGAGAAATGTAAAGAAATTCCATTTGCTTATATGGGTAAATATTATTTTGTATATGTGATGGGTACAATAATCCAACTAGGATTATAAATGAAAAGTGCTGTACATTGGTTATAAATGATTGGTTCTATTATTGTCATAGATTACATTCAGGAAAACATTTCTTAATTTTTACCTGTTCCACCTTTTCCATCACGCACAACAGTTTACCCTTTTCTGTATCCATGATGATACAGGTTAAATTAAATTATCGTTAGGGCAGCACATAGTCAGTCATACTTTCACCACTGCAGTTAGCTACCTTCATCACTGTGAATAACTGAAACTACCACTATGCTATACATTGCGCTACAGTATTGGTTAATTTGCGATCTGCTGGAACACAACATTAATCATTCTCTCTCCTCTCTCTCTTTTTGCCTTGTCACTTTCTGTTTGAATTAATTGTTTGCCCTTTTCTCCTGTTCTGCCTTACACTAAGTTTTTGTTGATATTCTTGGACAAGTTTATGGTTTATTTGATTGAGACTGTAGGAAAAGATAAAGATTTTACTTGTGTGGCTAAAAGACTAGTGAGTCTCACCGATCAACCCAGGCAATAGGGTGTTTACACCAATCAGCCGTAACATTATGACCTTTGACAGGTGAGGTGAATAACACTGATACACCGATCAGCCATAACATTATGACCCCTGACAGGTGAAGTGAATAACACTGATAATCTCATTATCATGACACCTGTCAGTGGTTGGGATATATTAGGCAATTGACCATTCTGTCCTCAAAGTTGTCTCCAAAACTGCAGCCCTTGTGGGGTGTTCCCAGTCTGCAGTGGTCAGTATCAAAAGTGGTCCACGGAAGGAAATGCGGTGAACCGGCGACAGGGTCACAGGCGGCCAAGGCTCATTGATGTATGTGGGGAGTGAAGGCTGGTCCATGTGGTCCGGTCCTACAGACGAGCAACTGTAGCTCAAACTGTTTATGCTGGTACTGATAGGTGTCAACACAGTGCATCAGAGTCGGTTGCGTATGGCTCTGTGTAGCCGCAGACCAGTCAGGGTGCCCAAGCTGGCATCCCTGCCGAAAGCTCCTACAATGGGCACGTGAGCATTAGAACTGGACCACGGAGCAATGGAAGAAGGTGGCCTGGTCTGATGAATCACATTTCTTTTTACATCACATGGATGGCTGAGTGCGTGTGCATCGCTTACCTGGAGAACACATGACACCAGGATGCACTATGGGAAGGAGGCAAGCTGGCAGGGGCAGTGTGATGCTTTGGGCAATGTTCTGCTGGGAAACCTTGGGTCCTGCCATTCATGTGGATGTTACTTTGACACGTACCACTTACCTAAACATTGTTGCAGACCATTTGTACACTTTCATGGCAACGGTATTCCCTGATGGCATTGGCCTATTCCAGCAGGATAATGCGCCCTGCCACAAAGCAAAAATGGTTCAGGAATGGTTTGAGAAATACAATAACGAGTTCAAGATGTTGACTTGGCCTCCAATTTCCCTAGATCTCAATCCAATCGAGCATATGTGGGATGTGCTGGACAAACCAGTCTGATCCATGGAGGCCCCACCACGCAACTTACAGAAGTTAAACGATCTGCTGTTAATGTTTTGGTGCCAGATACCACAGCACACCTTCAGAGGTCTAGTGGAGTCCATGCCTCAATGGGTCAGGGCTGTTTTGGTGGCATAATAGGGACCTACACAATATTAGGCAGGTGGTCCTAATGTTATGGCTGATCGGTGTATATTAATACAGCAGCGCACACACAAGTGTGTTGGTGTGAAATGGAAAATTGTTTTTTCTTATGGCACCAAAACGCTTTTGGGAATGGGTTAACGGTCAGGGATCAATCAAGAATGACAGCCACCCTTACACAATTAGGGTTAGGTGCCTTGCCGACCGACAGATTACCTTGCCATCTTCCCCACCACAGCATGGCACAGGAGTACGTTGATAACAATCTTTCTCTGCATCTTTCCCAGTGAGGCAGCTGCTGCCAACCACAGTGTTACTGCTGATGCTGCACCAAAGGTAAGGTTCCCTCAGGCCGGCTGCCATACGTCTGTTCTGTCCTGAGTGAGTGGAGTAAGGAGTTGTTTTTGTCAGAACCGTGTGTTTGCCTGGAAGAAATGAAGTGTGTTTTAAGGTCATTTTAAAGTTGTATAGGAAAGGGTGGCAAGGAGAAGACAGTTCTTGTATGTAACACAAGCCACACACACACACACACACACACACACACACGGAGAGCGAGCAAAACACTCAGTCGCATACCTTCCCTTTAGGAAAACACAAGGACATACAACTTTCCAGAGCATGTTGAAGGGCAGGTTTCTCGGTCGTTGGATTGAAATGACATTACCTTACATAAAGGATACCTTGTAGATGTTATTCACACTAGAAGCCAGGAATTTAATCCAAGTCTACCTAAGAAAGTAACGCATTGGATTTAACTTTCAGAGCTAATTTCAGCTTTAGCCGACGTGTGCAGTGTTCACCATTAATACAATAAACAAATGTGTGGGAAAAGTTGCACAGCCAGTTCTGTAACATTGAATTAAATACCAGACATTATAAAACCGGTGCTATTACCAGCGATGTGGTGTGTTTTACTAACCTGTGTGCCTTCTCTCACCCTTACTTCTGTTGCATGTGTGTTGGGTGCACATTTGTTGATGCTCAAGATGAGGCCGGCTCCCCCTGCTGCGCCCCCCGTACGCCCGTCCCCCAGTCCTAGACCCTCTTTAACTCCAGCCCCGGAGACGCAACAGGACATCCTCTTGTTCGACGGTGAGGCGCTGGTTCCTGACGCCAACACAGCGGCGCAGGCAATCGCACCGTCACAGCTGCAGGTCAGAGGATGTGATGACCCTCTCCTTACCGTTCTCGCCTTCTCTTCTTAGTCCCCTTATAGCGTGTCAACCGAGACACCGCCATAGGTTGTAGCCTTGAGGTGGTCTCATCTCCAAGCTCCTCCTACCCTTGTTTTCAGCTTTTCTTTGAATTTCTTCCGCTTCCATCTTTCTTGTCTCCACCCTGTTGACAGACTCGCCTCCTTTCCTGCTCTGGATACTCCATCGTTCTTATCCAACCTCTGTCACCTTTTTCTTCACGTACCTTGTCGTCTTATCTTTCCCAGTAATCCTAGTGCTTCTCTCCCTCTACGTGTATCGCAGTTGTATGCCCCAGCAGGGGTTACTAACCTGCTCGATATGGACCTGGATGTACTGTCGCAGGCTGCCACACCTTCGGCGCCCCAGGTCGGTGGGTCAGAGTCAGTCTAGTTTAAGCACACCCTCTTGGTCGAGAACAGTCTTTGCATGCAACACGTGGACTCACTGATGCATGCGAGTGATCGGTCGACAACATTCCTCACACGGCAGTAAGACCAACACATAAAGCACGGCTTTCTGTCCAACCACTGGAGTGAAGGATACCCTTCCGCTGCCTCTCCAGATTCAATTCTCTGGACTGGGCTTTGGAAGTTTTGATCATTCACGGACACCTTTGATGCCTTATGCACTCAGATCATAAACCTATGTCGAACCAGTACTTTGACCATGTACAATGAATACAAAGCAGAATGGCTGTCAGGTGGCCGAAGGATGTTTAGCCAAGACCTTTATGTAAAATTATGTATAAAGGTTTTCCTTAATATAGTTGTTTTGATAGTTTCAGTAGTAACCGACACAACAGCATTGTCTTATCTGGTGTCTCGTCTCTTATTGCCTCACCGAAAGGCGGTTTCATGGGACTCATGGGAGGTAAGCACTTCCTGTATTCTACTTTGAGCTTTTTCTGGAGCCCCCAGATCATCCTGATTGCTATTCCTTTCCGGAGTTGTATGTTATTTTCTTCACGACCGTATGTTATGGCTTTCCTTAAATGTCAGGGTTAAAGTCTTCAGCAATAAGATATTTGCGTATGGAAGTAGAGGGGTTATTTTCACACTAGGCCTTCTGTTAGAATGTGTGTAGCTGACCTGATCATAAAAGCCATCATAAGTTGGGACACTGAACTGTTTCCAGACAGTTTTTTATGCTAAGTTCAATATGCTGGTGACCCTTGAATGGCAAACTAGTTTGTCAACAGCACCGTTGTAAATTCATGTGTGGTCCCATGCCAAATGCACGCTGTTACCCCAATTCATCACATCCCCCACCTACCTGCTGCACTGCCTTGCCCGCCACCCCTCCCATCTTTAGCCTGAGCAACCCTCCGCAGTGGAGCAGCCCCAGCCGGATGAGGATGGTGAAGAGCCCCAGCAGGCACAGGCTGGCTGGGAAGCTGAGCCTGAAGCCAACCAAGGTGGCTTGGGTCATGATGGGCCTGCGGTCACCACTAACTGGGCTAAAGAAGAGACACGGCAGGCTGACTGGGATCAGGATGCCACGCGGACTGGGCAGCATGAGCTTGGCTGGGATAATAGTTTGGCCCAGGTGGGGCAGGAGGCTGCACACCCTGCCACAGATGGACAGGCAGTGTGGGGGGACGCGGGCACCCAGGCTGGGTGGGGAGAACAAGCGGCTGGCTTGGGGCAGACTGGCTGGGCTGACTCGGAGTGGAGTGTGAGTGCTGCGGACCAGGAAGTACTGTAGAGGCTAGCTCTGCTATTGGTAGACTCAGTAGATTGATAGGTACAGTACTGTATGTAGTTATGGGAGACTAAGGCTTTAGAAATGATTGTCAGTCGGGCATTGACTGGGACAAACACCCTGTGAACACACCACACCAGAATGCCCCGTAGCTCCGTCTTGCTGGAGGTGGATCAAGTTTCAGTCTCCCATCTTTAGGATCTGTGGATAGATGGTATGGCTGTTGGTGGCACACAGTGAAAGGTTGTGCAAAGGGAGAGTGTGTGGTTTTGTGTATTCCTGTGAAGTCTATGTATACTTCTCTGTTGCGGGGGATCCGTGTCCTTCTCACCTCCTTTTTCAATCCCTTTTAGACTGACAGCGCTGCAGTGGACCCTGCCGGGGCCACACCCGTAAGTGATACAAAAGGCACAACTCATTGGCAGAACAAATAGTGGTCCTCCATGTTAAATAACTTGGGGTTTTCTTTTCAAATCCAGACTGCAGTGACAAATGGATCTTCTGAGGAGTTACCTGCTGGAGTCATCTACAAGGTAAATTTGGGGGAAAATAGTCAGGTACTTAAAAAACTTAAGGAACCAGGCAAGCCTAGACCAGCCGTCCCGCAATTATGTGATCATGTTGCCCTCACTGGATTTGAACTCGTTAACCAATAGACCCCGGTACTATACATTAGCTCAGTGTCGGTATAGCAACAAATAATTTTGAATAAACATCACGCCAAGTTTGGATATTTCGCAAGACACCATTAAGCATTTTGTTAAACTGACTAACGTTTCTTATTAAGTTTACCTCCAGAGCTATTTCATGGCACGAAAAAGGTAGTTTTTCCTTACTTCGTGAATGACATTGATACAGTAACTATAAATGTAGGTGATGATAACAGATTTGTTTTGTTGAGCGAAAAGACGAGAAAATCGTGAAAACCCCTACTCTTCTACTGCCCAAGTATTTTTTTTATCTAGGCTATATTACCCCAAGAATCACGCACGGATGCGAACACGGGATGTATTGGTTGCAGGTCTGCGTTTCTAACCACTACGCTACTTAACAAAGGGTAGTCAGTCAGTAATTACGCTTTCGTGGTTCCAGGTTCACATAAGAACCAGAAAAGCACTCCTAAATATCCCATCAACCGTGGAGCAAAGCTTGTTGTGGTCAGTTGGAAGTTGGCCATGACATCCGTTGGTGTCTGATGTTTCTCCAGGTCAAAGCGATGCATGACTATGCTGCCACTGATGGAGACGAGCTTGAATTGAAAGCAGGAGATGTGGTGTTGGTCCTGGCCTGGGACAATCCTGATGAGCAGGTCAGCGACAAGCAGTCTGCTAACCCATTGAGTGTAAATGTGTTTGCACCAATGCAAATTCATTAGCAAACCTGAATTCATTCAAATATATTAAATTTGCATTCAATGTCAGTCAGCAGGTCAGACTAAAGCTGATGCCAATTTAAAGATGCTAGAAAAGTGGTTTCATCTACTAACACAAATCCTAGCCCTGATTTTTTTGCATTAGTGGGACACTTTCCTAACCTTAACCTTTGGTTATGTGAAAAGACAATGTGTAGTTAGTAACAAAATGAATCGGGTGTGACCAACGCAATGAACTATGGAGTTTGTGGTTTCTGATGTTTCCTCTAAATCGTAGCTTTTCATCCGACCGGACTGTCATTTTAATGCAAATGAAAATGCCAAATCCAAATGTGAACACATTAATTCACATTTAGATGTGTTTTTCTAGTGAGATCCTGTTGGTTGGCACATGTCAAACTCTGAATATCACTGGGCTGCATTCTTTGATAATTGTGTCGTTTGTCTGTGTACAGGATGATGGCTGGCTCATGGGAGTGAAAGAATCTCATTGGCTGGAGAACAAAAACCTCTTAGTCAAAGGAGTCTTCCCTGAAAATTTTACCCAGAAGTTGTGAGCTGGACATCCCATCTAGCCTTTACTCACCCTGTCCTCCCTCTCATTTGTCCATTGGGACATCTGCCATGAAAGAAACAACAACCAAAAACCATAATCACGAAATCAGTCAGATGTGCTGGTAATTGACTTTGAATTGAGTGCTGAAATGCAGGGTTGACTTCCAGGCTGGGTTACTATTTATGAGTGTTGACATGATCCCTGAGAGTCTGTTTGGGGATGGGGCACAATGTGCATGAACTCTAAGTGCCAGTGAAGTTCTCATTAATCAATGATAACACACATTATTATAGTGATCTGAATGTAACATTTAATGAATGATTTGAATACAGCAAAACCAAAAGTTGAAGCAAGATTTTTTTCAGAGCCGCAACCAAGCATGTTTCCTTATGCTCTCTCAACATTTTGTTTACTCCTTACGCCTGCAACTGGGGTCAGGTGTCAGATAACAGAAAATCCTGCCTACATTTGAGCAGATCAGCGTGTTTGTTTTGTATCATTTGACTAATTTATATTTTTGCCATTCTAATGTGGTCAGTAGAAACCGATGATGCTAGATACAACCAAAAGAGAATCAACTCCTAATTGCATAGTATGAATGTAAAACTGCTGTAACCCCTATTGACATGTCATGTCAAATAAGTTAAGAATTTACTAAATCATACCATATAGCTACTGTATGTACTTTGTATCACTGTCTCACACACTCTTAGACTGAGTGTGGAACGGTTCTGGTATCAACTTCTGTCCTTAACATGCCACACATGGGATAGCTCCCCAGGTGGCAAAAAAGGAGTCATCCAGGATGAATCCATTTGAAACATCTCCCACCTCCCCCGCTCCTTGCACATTTTTACTTTTGGTTTTAGTCACCAGCGCTAAATAGATGTAAAAAAATATATATATATATTATTGAATATACAGTATTTCACAGCAATGGAAAAATTATTCCCAGCATATTTTAGTCAACTGTGTAAATTTTTTGCTACCAGAAAATACATTTTAAAATAGCCAAAACAGCGTTCCCATTATCACAATGCCAGGCTGGGGAGGATCACAGCTAATCACAAACTTGGAGGCTGAGTAATAGTGTGAAACACCATCATTCCACTATTTCTGCAGGGTGTACTGTATTACAGACTTTCTGAAATTACAATGCAGAAATGTGTAAAAAATCCTTTGTGAAGCACTTGTAATTTGTGGCTGTGACATCTACACCAGGGTGGACGTTCATGTGACCCGTGTACACCTTTAAATATTGTACCAGGCCTACAGAATGTCAGGAGTGGCTGCTTTCTCTCAAAGATGAATGATTCTGAGGCGATTGGATCAATAGTCACGGTTCAAAACTTTAGAAACAGAACAGATGGGAACCTTAAACCTGTTGTCTATTTTGAAAGAAAATCCAACTGGGAACGGTGTTAAAAAAAGCCCTGCATGGTTGGATCTCTCGAAACCTCGATAGGCTGATCTCAGTGGTTTTAATGTTTGAAATACTATTTGCAGAGTTTATCAATCATTTTGGGAGGATTATCCAGATACCTTTTTTTTTTTTTTTACCCATAATTTATACCGGAGATGAGCACTTTTATGTGCAATATGTAGGATAGAAACTAGTTCTTCATTTCTGCTGCTGGTGAGGGACTAGTGTGTGTGATATGAGTTTGGTTGGAGGGAGAGATGCTGTAGCCAGGACTAGGTAACATGTAGCATCCACACAAACATCTCATTATAGTACCTGTCTTGAATTGAGCTGAACTTAGACACTAGCTAATCATACTATATCCTTGCACAACTAAATGTCATATGGACATTTTCAATTCATTTAGAAAAAGGCAGTTAAATGTCTATAAAATGAATGAAATGAAATGTCCCTCCCTGGCCCTCATACATCAGAATGGTTCAACAATTTTAGCTAAGGCCTGCTCTGGTTGGGTCTTTAAAAAGAACTAGGCTTCCTGTCTACTGATACTACATCACTATGGTTTGCGACAGCCTTTGTGAAACACTGGAGGAGTAAAGCAAGAGCTTGCTCTTCAAGCATGCAATATTTGTTTAATTCAAACTCAGGTTATGGCCTTGCTCTGAGGAGTGAAGCCTGTCAATGTTGATGACTCAACCATTCAAATCTACACAAGTGTTTATACTAGAATGTGTTGTTAAGCGCTAGAGCCTAGAGGCAAAAAGTGGTTATGAACAAAGTACTTTTAGTGCTTTTAACAATGGCAATTATTTATGGGTTTCAAATATCCAAAGCCCAGAAACAAATCATCTCATGTCCATGATGTGTCCTGCTGCATCCAAAGTCAAACTCAACTTTAAGATGTAGCTGGAAATCAACACCTGTGTGAACACACTAACTGCTTGTTGTCTTTCAGTTGAAGGTATGTGATCAAGCCTGTAACCAACAGTTACAACATTAAACATGGATTCAACAACAGACACTGTGGACATTGTTTCTCCATCTTTGCATCTTTAAGGTTTGAACACCTCTGACAGTGGGCTTGTATGGTAACAGCCTAAAGACTTAACACAACTGACCCAAGGCAAATTGCTCACACCCATTGTACTCATTCTGTCAAACAAAAAGGTTCAGTTGCAAATGTTCAGCCAATAAAAATAAGATGGACCTATCAGAATTTGACCAATAGATTAGGTTTGACAGAACATTTCACAACTGTCAAATAGTATTTCTTTGGCAATAATGAATGCTGGAAAATCTCATGTACCCACCCTCGCGTAGAGACTAGACCCACAGCGCACCCTTGTACCACTAGGTGG
The DNA here is from genome assembly GCA_016801105.1 of Esox niger. NCBI lineage: Eukaryota > Metazoa > Chordata > Actinopteri > Esociformes > Esocidae > Esox > Esox niger. The sequence continues at coordinate 43,040 of JACXGJ010004345.1, forward strand.
CAGTGTGACTTGTCAAGCCTTTGCGGCAAAGCATTCTAATGGCGGCCAACAGGAGGTACCTGCTTAGTCACATCTCTTGCATTACATCATTAAGTTAAAAGAGCCGGCTTAAAAGAAACACATGCATGGAATTCATTAAGGATTCATTAATATGCAAAAACATATTCTCGCCCCCGGCCAGTACTGTTTAACTTCCTGCATTACATCAATAGTTTTCTCTGACAGTATCCAGAGTTACTTTACTGTACTGACTGCCTTGGTTGGGACCCAGAACACCAAATTATTTGTACATGCAGCAACATCTGCCGTAATGTGTGTGACCACACAAACATTGGAGATGAATGAACAGCTACATTGGTTTAAAAAAAGAAAAGAAAAAAATCTACAGTAAGGATTACTTCCCCCTGTGCCAAGACAAAGTTTGACATAAAAGGTCGCCATAGTATGGCCGTTACCTATGGTGCCGTTACCACAGGATACGGTCAACGAAGCATGAAACACAACAGAACCATGCCAGGCCAAAAGGGACAAGGGGAGGGAGGGTGGGGGAAACCAGCACCTTACAATGGCTGGAACAGCAGGGGCAGTGGGGGAGGGGATAAAGTCTTAAAGGGACAAATTCCAAAATTCCTCATCTTACAAAGCCTTGGAACTGCCAAGAATGAAGTACATGCTTTTGTAGTGCTACAGTTTGTTTATTAATGTATAACGATGTAGTTACAACATCTTTAGGAACCTTTTGTCCTATGTATGGTGGAACTGGCCGGTCGGTTTGTCAGGGTAACACATTATCCCTTGTAGATGGGGAGGGGCTATTGTTGCACAGCAGGGCTTGTTTGCAGTGCGCTTTCAAGCTGAATGATTGGCTTTCCTCTTCCCAGCCCAGAGCTCCGATCAACCAAACACAGTTAACCCCTTTGTTACCAACAACAAAGCTTGTAACCAAGGTGCTCGCTGGTTCTATAAATACAGACAAACTACCACCGAGACACAAAGCAAGATTTCTGACGCAGATCCTTAACGTCAGCCTGAAGAAACTGCAATAATGGTAAGCCTTTGAATTTTTTCCGTCTGGCTTCATTTACACAGCAGTGTTCTGTCCTTTGTCTTCATTACACCTCATGCTTGCTTCTCAAGAGGGATCAAATTCTTGTTTCATTGCATCGAACGATCTACTATATGGATTTAAATGATTGTATTGACAATCTTGAAACTGATATTGTTCCCAATCAAAATGAAATAATGTTCAGCTGTCCATTGAAATAATGCCATTTAATTGTTTTACTTAAAGTCGCCCCAAGATCTCAAGTTAATTTTTTTAATGGCTACTGGATTACATTTTGTCCTGTGTCTCTGCAGCGCGAATGCATCTCAGTCCACGTCGGCCAAGCAGGTGTCCAGATGGGCAATGCTTGCTGGGAACTATACTGCCTAGAGCATGGGATCCAGCCTGATGGACAGATGCCCAGTGATAAAACCATTGGAGGGGGAGATGACTCGTTCAACACCTTCTTCAGTGAGACTGGGGCTGGCAAGCATGTTCCCCGTGCAGTCTTTGTTGACCTGGAGCCCACAGTCATTGGTAAGTTTAAGAATAGCTAAACATGTTAAAGCTAAAATTGCTAATGAGGTCAATTATTAATATCAACACCCATGTCCACAGACGAGGTACGTACAGGTACCTACCGCCAGCTCTTCCACCCTGAGCAGCTGATCACGGGAAAGGAGGACGCTGCCAACAACTATGCTCGTGGTCACTACACCATCGGCAAGGAGATCATTGACCTGGTGCTTGACAGGACACGCAAACTGGTAAGACTTATTCAATTTTAAAACTGGGCCTTGTGTTGACACCAAAAGTGTAAATGGAAATTAATATTAGTTGAAGGAAATGTTTGTATTGCTTTATCTGTTAACCTACACCATTATGTAAAAGAGTATGATTGTTGCTGCAGATAGAAAAAACCCTCACAGGAACTCATTTTAGCATATCTAACAACTAACTGATAGGCCCTGAACAGATGTCCCATTGTATTCAAACCGCATATGTCAGAAAAGTCACCTCTAGCCCAATCAGCAAGCAATTGTATTACAATCAAATAAGATTATTTCTACATAGTTGCAACATTATCTAGCTTGATTATATTCTTTATTAAAATCAAAGTACAGTCTTCCATATCACTAACATTTTCAATGTCCTCCCTCGGTTTGCTTCAGGCTGATCAGTGCACTGGTCTCCAGGGCTTCCTCATTTTCCATAGCTTCGGAGGTGGTACCGGCTCTGGGTTCACCTCCCTGCTCATGGAGCGCCTCTCTGTCGACTATGGAAAGAAGTCCAAGCTGGAGTTTGCCATCTACCCTGCTCCCCAGGTGTCAACTGCTGTAGTGGAGCCTTACAACTCCATCCTGACCACCCACACCACCTTGGAGCACTCGGACTGTGCCTTCATGGTGGACAATGAGGCCATCTATGATATCTGTCGTAGAAACCTGGACATTGAGCGTCCCACCTACACCAACCTCAACAGGCTGATTGGTCAGATTGTCTCCTCCATCACAGCCTCTCTACGTTTTGATGGAGCCCTGAATGTAGACCTGACAGAGTTCCAGACCAACTTGGTGCCCTATCCTCGTATCCACTTCCCTCTGGCCACATACGCCCCTGTCATCTCTGCTGAGAAGGCCTACCACGAAATGTTATCAGTAGCTGAGATCACCAATGCCTGTTTCGAGCCAGCCAATCAGATGGTGAAATGTGACCCACGTCACGGCAAGTACATGGCCTGCTGCCTCCTGTATCGTGGCGATGTTGTTCCCAAAGATGTCAACTCTGCCATCGCCACTATTAAGACCAAGCGCACCATCCAGTTTGTGGACTGGTGTCCCACTGGCTTTAAGGTTGGTATCAACTACCAGCCACCAACAGTGGTGCCTGGAGGAGATCTGGCCAAGGTACAGAGAGCCGTGTGCATGTTGAGCAACACCACCGCCATTGCTGAGGCCT